>PIJE02001660.1:55222-100222 GCA_002895965.2 Coryphaenoides rupestris
AGACCGTTCCCATTGAAATTGATTGATTGGTTACAACGTGAAAATAAACACTGAGACGTAACACATGTACATGACATCACCTGGTACAGGTACATCACCTGGTACATGACATCACCTGGTACATGACATCACCGAATTGAACCAATCTGAAAGAGCAGCTGCGATAATCCCCTCTGTTTTCTCCAGAGGGTTTATTTAGCTTATTTACGTTTATTATCTAAAATACTACATTTGAACCGTATCATTCCTGTACATGTAATCATGTACTTTATTAATCCCAGACAGGAAATTTGGTTTCTCTGTCACTCTCTGTATCTCTCTGTCTCTGTCTCTCTGTATCTCTCTGTCTCTGTCTGTCTCTGTATCTCTCTGTCTGTCTCTGTATCTCTCTGTCTGTCTCTCTCTGTCTCTCTGTCTCTGTCTCTCTCTGTCTGTCTCTCTGTCTCTCTCTCTCTCTGTTCTGTCTCTCTGTCTCTCTGTCTCTCTCCCTCTCTGTCTGTCTCTCTCTCCTCTGTCTCTCTCTCGTCGTCCTCTGTGTCTCTCCAGTGGTATCTGCAGTGTGCTGCCCCTGCGGTCCTCAGCCTGCTGGTGCGGCCCCCCGCTGGCCGCCGGCTCCCCTCCGGCCGTGCGGGTCCGCCAGCCCCCGGAGCTATGAGCCTGCCCCCAGGCCTCCCCCCCGCCATACCCTACCCTAACTACCTGCCTACCGGTGGGCGGAGACAAGGGTTAGGGCACGCCCCGCCCCCCCCCAAGCGCCCAAACATCCCTTCTGAATGCTGTGGCCCACTTCCTCCCAACGCCCCGCCCCCACTTCCTGTGACCGAGTAGATATCGCCGATTAACGATCGGGCTCCTCTCTCTTCTCTCTCTGTCATCTCTCTCTGTCTCCTCTGTTTTTTATTTCCTCTCTCTCGTCTGTCTCTCTTGTCCTCTCGTCTCTCTCTCTGTCTGTCTCTGTCTCTTCTCTCTGTTCTCCGTCTCTCGTGTCTCTGTGTCTCTCTCTCTCTCTCTCTCATGTCTCTCCTTCTCTCTCTGTCTCTCTGTCTGTCTGGTCTCGTCTGTCTGTCTCTCTCTCTCTCTGTATCTCTCTGTCTCTCTGTATCTACTCTTCTCGTTCTCTCTCCCTGTGTCTCTCTGGGTCTCTCTCTCTCTCTCTCTCTCTCTCTCTCTCTCTCTTCTCGGCTCTCTCTTCTCTCTAGGGGCAACGAAAGCCAAAGAAGTGGCTTCTCCACGATGTCCTTGCAAGACATTACACACACACACACACACACACCACACACACACACACACACACACACACACACACACACACACACACACACACACACACACACACTAATTGCTATTGCGAAGCTAAGCTGATTGACACATTGGTGAAACAACGGCCTCTTGTGGCCACGGACGGTACTTTCTGAAGTGGTGGCGAGGACTCTGGGCTCATTGGGTTGATGGTTGTAGTTGTGGCTCCCATGGACCCACATGCGGGACAGCGATACGGCGTCCGCAGGTATACCATGAGTATGTTTGTGCCACCGCTGTACGTGTACATAAGCCCACGTTATTGTGAATACCATCTCCTCCTGGGTGAGGTGTCGTTTGCCATGTTTTTAAAATGGACAATGCGTCCTTTTTCATCTCATCTTATGCGGTAATATGGGCATTAGGGCAACGGGTCGTTGATGGAACTGGTTATTATTGCACGACATGTTACACTCACACATTCCACTGTTTGTTTGTTTGTTTGTTTGTTTGTTTGTTTGTTTGTCGTTTGGGTCGTGGCCACAATCTAGCTGTCATTCTGCACAGTCAACGTCCAAGCCCCTGTCGATTCAGCTGAGCGATTTGTATTCTAATTATTGTTCTTATTATAATTGTATATCTCACAAACAAACAAAACTAGCCCAGGAGATGCCGTGGGTCCCGTTTCCCACAGTAGTAGCAGCAGCAGCAGCTTCGAGTGACGCGTGGGATCCTGTGGCTTTTAAAAAAGATAATACATTTTTTATTTTTGCTTTTTTTTTTTTGGTACAAATTCCAATGCGTTTTTTTGGCTCACGTAACAAATCGTCGGCGTGGGAAATGGAACGCAATAAAAAGTCACAGGTGCTGTTTTAATGTCAAGACGAGGTCCATCATCATTCTGAAACCACTATCGAGCCGCCCACCCCACTGTCCCCCTAAGCGAAAAGAACAAGCCATAGTATATAGGGCTGCTGCTAGGCCTTCAAAGTAAGTTAGCGTCTTTTAAAGGAGAGCTATTATACCACCAGGTGGGAGCGTGATTAGCCCTTCAAAGCGGGTTCAAAACCAGTGTCATCTCTGGTTTTTGTCATCACACATGCGCCCAACAGCGCTTCTTTTTAAACGTTATTATGGCCTCAATGGAGCGCCAAGTAATGCACTTTATGGAGGAATGGGAAAACTGTTGTAGCCGTTTGTTTTGCTAATTCACGTGTTAAAAGTAGAGTGCCTTTTTTTTATTCTTGCGCCTTGCTCTCCATTTGTTCCTTTGGGGGTTCCGGTTGGGTTTTTGTTTTTGTTGGGTTTTTTTTCCATTGGTTGATATTTTGTTTAGTTTAGTTTCGTTTAGTTTAGTTTGTGTACAAAGTGCCTTGGAAGACCTCTGCGAGCTCCATTTCATGTGTTTGACCATTGGCCTTTTAGCTTTGAGTTTGTGTTTTGACATTTTTCACTACATTTCTACAAGATTATGGGACGTTGTTTGAATGCCACTACAGTCCTCTGTGTGTATAAATGCTTCAAATAAACTCTGAATATATATATATAAAGATTGTATACGGTGATAGAAAAAAAAGAATATGTGATGGGTAAATATCGATGGCTCACTCCAAAAATGTACATGACGTGGGCATAAATGTCCCCACTTATTAAAGTACAAATTTGTATGACTCCAGAGTGGTGACAAATGTATTCATGTAGACATTGTAGTTTATATCATTCACAGTGTAATACATAAGCCAAGAAATACACTAGCATACACTACCACACAAAAATGGTGCTCAAATCAGATCTAGCGACAGAAATGCGTTCAGACATTGAAATATTTCCTTTTTTTCTTGGCAGCTTTGCAAAATTATTATAGAAACACATAATCCAGAGATGAGTCAACAATGAAGTCATGACTTCAGCTGCTACATTCATGATGAAGGTTTCTTGTTAAAGCCGTAACCAAAAGCGATATCATAGCAAATAAAAAACATATGGAGTCTGGCCCCCTGATGTTATCTGTTTAACGTTATATTTCACCCCTGCATACATATGTCGTCCGATAGTTAAGTTTGTGTGTTTATGTTTGTATGTTACTGTACATCGCTGTATCCAAGTGCTGCGTAATATTAACCATACCAATGAACACTAATCATACACTTTGTTTTGCTGTGTTGCCAAAAGAACTGTCCAATTTGCTATTGTATGAGATTATTATTCTCAGATCGGAAAATGCATGTGTGAATCGTAATGGGATTGTGATTTATTTGATCTCGTAACTTCTGGGCTATGATGAGGACCCTTGCTGAGAGCCTGGAGGTTCGTGGAGGAAGTCAGAAGGCTTAGGTCGTCATTTTTCCGTCTTGGTGAAGGTAACAATCTTTTGTTGCCATTATAACCATAACCACAGTATAGATGTGACACGAACAAAACAATGATAATTGTCTTATTTCCCAAACAAAGCCGGTGTCGACCTTTCCCTTCGGCTGGAGCAAAGGGTCAACTGCTTCCTTTGCTTGTTTTCTTGCGAGTCTCAACGGGAATGCCGAGACGTCCCGACACCATATATGTGTCTCGGGAATGACAAGTGAAGATATTTGTCCTCCCTCCTCGACAGCCCTAGGTGATGAGAGAGGCTTCTGAACTCTCTCGTTTGACAGTGATGGTTCGCTGAGGCTGGCTTAGAGAGAGAGAGAGAGGGGTGGTTAGGTCTGGGGGGGGGGGCATTGCTGTGGGGGACATTTTTCGTTTATCTTCATTTATCTTAGATCAGCTCCCGCTACTGAATATCATTAGTGCTGCAAACAACAAAACACATTCTGTATATTCAGTGTCATATACGCTTCCACGCGAGTGGGTATGCATACATATGTTGCAGGTAAAGCATGATCGGAAAAGTATATCTCTATGTCTATTACAAACAAATACCAGGTAGTCATTAGGAAGTACAATTTACCTCAGTTTCATTTTGTTTCTTTGCATCGCCATCAAACTTTTGGCCCCTAATTGGTCCAAAACATAAGGCACTCATACTGTATGTCTCTCTGAATATTGAGCAATTGCAGCTTGCTCTCCAGCCAGCACCCCATCACTTCATGAACTGTTCTTGAAATCTCAGGAGCACACCTTTGCCCAGCTTTGCTCTCCAGCGCTCAGCACCCCATCACTCAACAATATTACTGGCTCTCACCACGAACAGAAGATTAATCACTTAACTCGAGAGCTAGACGTCCCTGGAAGGAGGGATCCCCCACTCTGAGTTCCTTCTCCAGATTTCTTCCTTGTTAATTAAGGGAGTTGTTTCTTGCCCTTAGGGGGCTATAGGGCTAGGGGGGTGTCATAATCACATGGCCCCATAATCATATGGCCTGTAAAGCCCTTTGAGACTGTAACTGTGATTAAGGGCTATATAAATAACAATTACTTGACTTCTGACTTGACTTGGTTAAGGGTTAGCTTGTTGCTAAGGCAAAATAAACCGTTCACTGACATATGTACACCAGTTGAATATGGTTGACTTCTAGTCACAATAAATGAAGAATATTAGGGGCACTTTTTTGGGGGGGTAACATTTCGCCATCAGTTTGTCAGATGATCAGACACGACATCAGTCACGTGTCAGCCTGGCAATCAAAACATTCCACTGGCTACTGACCTGCATACCACAAACTGGACCCATGCAGTTATTAGCAGAGTGGTGGACGGGTATTTGCATATCATTGAAACGCGGCTGAAATTATGTTAGCGAAGCAGGCCGCAAGTAATCCAATTCAGGAAGGCGTAGATGAGCGCGGGGTCGGGGTACACGACGGAGGAAACGGAAAGTCTGTTTATTTTTTACACGCTCTGCAAGTTTTATAATGGTGGTGGGGAGATGGGCCTAGATTGTCACGGTCGCGACCGTGTCTCCGGCCCGAACTGCTCTGAGTGAAGGCGGTGCAGACTTCTGACGAACATTCATCCGGTCCTATGCCGTCTACCGCGTCAGCCACAGTTTACAGATGCTTTGAAATACCAGTTGCTGCCATCATCTATCACTCTTTAGCATGTCATCCGGGGGACCTCCACACCGCTGAATATATTGTCTGTCTGACAGCAAAACGCATCCATGGGAAACAACCTGATGTGTGAGAGTAGTCCTTTCAGAAAGTGAGAATAAGAATATTCGAAATAGACCGGAGGCTACGGAATAACCTAGGCCGTTCGAACAAATGTTTAAAAGCACGAACCTTTCCCAGCAGTAGCGCGATCGTGTTTTGGACCGAGCTAAGGGTGCCACAGACACACTTCTGTGGCTAGCGGTCCCGGCTGTGACATGCAAGGGAACTGAATGACGCAGCTGCCTCCGGTTCCTGCTGCTAGGTCGCAGCCATCCCGGGTCCCGGTCCCGGCTGGACCGCAGCAGCCCCTGCCGGTTCCTGCTGCTAGGTCGCAGCCATCCCGGTCCTGGTCCCGGTTGGACCGCAGCAGCCTCGGTTTCCCGCTGCTGGGTCGCAGCCATCCCGGGTCTCGGTGGACCCATGCAGTCCTGGTTTCCCGCTGCTAGGGTCGGGCAGCCATCCCGGGTCACCGGTCCGGGCTGGACCGCAGCAGCCCCTGCCGGTTCCTGTGCTGAGGCACAGCCATCCCGGTTCCTGCTGCCGGGTCGTCCACCTGGGAGTCCCCTGCGCGGCCCTGCCCAGGGGGGGGTGCCGGCTGCCTCCAGGTCGTCCGCCTGGGGGTCCCTGCTCAGCCTCTGCCCTGCCTCCAGGTCGTCCGCCTGACGGTGCCGGCCCGGTGATTGTGGGTCGCCGGGAGGCTCCCGTTGGAGGGGGGGGGGGGGGGGCGCGGAGGGGGGGGCGTGACATATAGGCTATGGAACCAACAAAGGCATCTGTAGCAAATCAAAGACCGGATGGCCAAATATCAAAAGCAGCCTTTTATGCTTGCAGGGCAGATTGTTGAGAACCATATTCTGTGGGAAATACACAAAATAACCTTTTATGCAGTCAATCCAACCCAAATATGTACGTACAGTGGGGCAAAAAAGTATTTAGTCAGCCACCAATTGTGCAAGTTCTCCCACTTAAAAAGATGAGAGGCCTGTAATTTTCATAATAGGTATACCTCAACTATGAGAGACAAAATGATAAAAAAAAATGAAAAAAAAAATCCAGAAAATCATTGTCTGATTTTTAAAGAATTTATTTGCAAATTATGGTGGAAAATAAGTATTTGGTCAATAACAAAAGTTCATCAATACTTTGTTATATACCCTTTGTTGGCAATGACAGAGGTCAAACGTTTTCTGTAAGTCTTCACAAGGTTTTCACACACTGTTGCTGGTATGTTGGCCCATTCCTCCATGCAGATCTCCTCTAGAGCAGTGATGTTTTGGGGCTGTCGCTGGGCAACACAGACTTTCAACTCCCTCCAAAGATTTTCTATGGGGTTGAGATCTGGAGACTGGCTAGGCCACTCCAGGACCTTGAAATGCTTCTTACGAAGCCACTCCTTCGTTGCCCGGGCGGTGTGTTTGGGATCATTGTCATGCTGAAAGACCCAGCCACGTTTCATCTTCAATGCCCTTGCTGATGGAAGGAGGTTTTCACTCAAAATCTCACGATACATGGCCCCATTCATTCTTTCCTTTACACGGATCATCCTGGTCCCTTTGCAGAAAAACAGCCCCAAAGCATGATGTTTCCACCCCCATGCTTCACAGTAGGTATGGTGTTCTTTGGATGCAACTCAGCATTCTTTCTCCTCCAAACACGAGAAGTTGAGTTTCTACCAAAAAGTTCTATTTTGGTTTCATCTGACCATATGACATTCTCCCAATCCTCTTCTGGATCATCCAAATGCTCTCTAGCAAACTTCAGACGGGCCTGGACATGTACTGGCTTAAGCAGGGGGACACGTCTGGCACTGCAGGATTTGAGTCCCTGGCGGCGTAGTGTGTTACTGATGGTAGCCTTTGTTACTTTGGTCCCAGCTCTCTGCAGGTCATTCACTAGGTCCCCCCGTGTGGTTCTGGGATTTTTGCTCACCGTTCTTGTGATCATTTTGACCCCACGGGGTGAGATCTTGCGTGGAGCCCCAGATCGAGGGAGATTACCAGTGGTCTTGTATGTCTTCCATTTTCTAATAATTGCTCCCACAGTTGATTTCTTCACACCAAGCTGC
This sequence comes from Coryphaenoides rupestris, assembly GCA_002895965.2. NCBI lineage: Eukaryota > Metazoa > Chordata > Actinopteri > Gadiformes > Macrouridae > Coryphaenoides > Coryphaenoides rupestris. The sequence goes on from PIJE02001660.1 coordinate 62,615, forward strand.
TTACCTATTGCAGATTCAGTCTTCCCAGCCTGGTGCAGGTCTACAATTTTGTTTCTGGTGTCCTTTGACAGCTCTTTGGTCTTGGCCATAGTGGAGTTTGGAGTGTGACTGTTTGAGGTTGTGGACAGGTGTCTTTTATACTGATAACGAGTTCAAACAGGTGCCATTAATACAGGTAACGAGTGGAGGACAGAGGAGCCTCTTAAAGAAGAAGTTACAGGTCTGTGAGAGCCAGAAATCTTGCTTGTTTGTAGGTGACCAAATACTTATTTTCCAGCATAATTTGCAAAAAAATCTTAAAAAATCAGACAATGTGATTTTCTGGATTTTTTTTTCTCATTTTGTCTCTCATAGTTGAGGTATACCTATGATGAAAATTACAGGCCTCTCTCATCTTTTTAAGTGGGAGAACTTGCACAATTGGTGGCTGACTAAATACTGTTTTGCCCCACTGTATGTCTTTAATGAGCTGTATAAGGACAGCATTAGCCTCAAGGGGATCCGTCATGCAGAGGATATAATCCATCTTATACAGCGTCATAAAGATGTGGGTGGGGGTTCGGGGAACTCTTGCACAGACACCGCCATTAACACCTAAATAAAAGGCTTGTCTCATCTGTTGCCTTGTAAAGACGTCTGGCCTGTAGGAGCGCTCAATCGAGCCCTTCAAGATCAAAGATCTAAGTGTGGCATGCCGCTAAAATCCTGACAACCATCAAAAAAATTCTCAATGTGCTCATTTACTTCTCTCCCCTACAGCTGAAAGTCTATGCTGCGTGTGAGATTGGGTTGCGTTCGTGCAACACGCTGATATACGTAGAGCAACGGGGGGGGGGGGGGGGTCATAAAAAAGGTAATTTTCTGAGCCAGAATTCCAGTGAGTCGAAACTATGATATAGAACCTGAGAAAGCCTGATAGAAACAAGCTATTTAGAGTCGAAAATAGCACAATACTTGGGAACGGAACAAGGAGAAGGTGTTCCCAGATCAGCTACACGGTCTTACTTACAAAGTGAGTGAGACCCTCCAAGGGTCCCGTCGACCCTTGTGTCACTTAAGTAATGTGTGAATGTCAGCTTCTAACGATAATATGTCTACATTTAGCCAGTGGAATGGTCTCTTGATGCACTTGATTTGCCCTCATAGACGTCATGTAATGAACAGCTTTACACAAAAAGCACCAACACCAGCCAATTTTCTTTTGTCACGTTTTTGTTAGGATTAGGGCATCATTAAGTGAGTAACTGTCACAGGTTTTACTGACACCTTTAACTCCACCCAACACAGGTACACGTACAAGGATCGCTCAACACCCTACTCCACACAGAAGACCGGGACAGGTTGTTGAAAATAGATTTATTTATTATTACTGCCCACACCGAGCAACATGTATAGGGTCTCCCACACCCTCCCCTACTCAGCTCTAATGGGGCAGAGAAACTTCCCTCCCTTTGTCAATGGGGGTGGACGTAAGCTTGGGACCACGAGCAGAACGAGTCACATGACACACGTGATAAACACTGCAAACTAAATAATCGGGCAATGCAAACAATCCACCTAGGGCACTGCAAAAGGAAAAGTGAAGGCACTCCACTGCACTCTAAAATGACTAGAGGGAACCCACCCTGGAACCTAGCCCAACCAGCACCCCCTTAACTTGGGACCCCCAATGGCTATGGAATAAAGGAGGGGCAAGGGGACAAACACACAAGACAGACAACATGAAAGTTCAAAGAGTGGGGATCGACCCTCGAATCCCCACAAAGAAAAGAAAGAAAAACCTCCCAAAAAAACTGTCCATTAGTGGCTCCCCGCGATCACGATCCATCGTTTTAATTAGATTTTTCCGTTCAGCGAGTAATTACAACTACAATCCTTCTTGACTACTCACTCTCTGCTGACAACAATGACTGATGACAGCGTGCTGTGTGTTTTGGTCTAGAGCAGGGGTGCCCAATACGTCGATCGCGATCGACCGGTCGATCGCAAAGGAAGTCCGGGTAGATCGCATGCCATTAAAAAAAAAATTGATGAATTTAGAATTTAGTGGGGACGCTGGGGACATGTCCCCACCAATATCCAGCGATATCCATCCCCCCCCTCCATCAGAACCGCGAATTAACGGAGCCCCCCCCCCCCCCATCAGAACTGCGAATTAACGGACCCCCCCCATCAGAACCGCGAATTAACGGATCCCCCCCCCCCTCCATCAGAACCGCGAATTAACGGAGCACCCCCCCGCATCAGAACCGCGAATTAACGGAAACCCCCCCCTCCATCAGAACCACGAATTAACGGAGCCCCCCCCCCATCAGAACCGCGAATTAACGGAGCCCCCCCCCCCATCAGAACTGCGAATTAACGGAGCCCCCCCCCCATCAGAACCGCGAATTAACGGAGCCCCCCCCCATCAGAACCGTGAATTAACGGAGCCCCCCCCCGCCATCAGAACCGCGAATTAACGGAGCCCCCCCCTCCGCCATCAGAACGCGAATTAATGGAGCCCCCCCCCCTTTATATGAAGTATACTCGGGATATATTTAGCATTTTTAGTGTAGGTAGATCATATCGGCTTGGTCATTTTAAAAGTAGCTCGCAAGTTGAAAAAGTGTGGGCACCCCTGGTCTAGAGAGAGGTTCTGGTATTTCCGGTTTTCGTTGTTTTTTTTTTGATTAGCGCCGCCTGCTGTTTTGGAGACGTTACATCTCGTCGTCTCGGTGTGTCCCTCACACTTTTTTGACCGAGTCGGGGAGATTAATCGCCAGACTCCATTTTCTGGCGACGATCGGGCAGTCGTCTTGGTGTGTGGGCGCCTTTAGAGCTGAGTAGGGGAGGGTGTGGGAGACCCTATACATGTTGCTCGGTGTGGGCAGTAATAATAAATAAATGTATTTTCAACAACCTGTCCCGGTCTTCTGTGTGGAGTAGGGTGTTGAGCGATCCTTGTACGTGTACCTGTGTTGGGTGGAGTTAAAGGTGTCAGTAAAACCTGTGACAGTTACTCACTTAATGACGCCCTAGTCCTAACAAAAACGTGACAAAGAAAATTGGCTGGTGTTCGTGCTTTTTGTGTAAAGCTGTTCATTACATGACATCTATGAGGGCAAATCAAGTGCATCAAGAGACCATTCCACTGGCTAAATGTAGACATATTATGTGTCCTGTTATGTGTCCTGTTCTATGTGTCCTGTTCTATGTGTCCTGTTTTATGTGTCCTGTTCTATGTGTCCTGTTCTATGTGTCCTGTTCTATGTGTCCTGTTCTATGTGTCCTGTTCTATGTGTCCTGTTTTATGTGTCCTGTTCTATGTGTCCTGTTTTATGTGTCCTGTTCTATGTGTCCTGTTCTATGTGTCCTGTTCTATGTGTCCTGTTCTATGTGTCCTGTTTTATGTGTCCTGTTCTATGTGTCCTGTTCTATGTGTCCTGTTCTATGTGTCCTGTTCTATGTGTCCTGTTCTATGTGTCCTGTTTTATGTGTCCTGTTCTATGTGTCCTGTTTCTATGTGTCCTGTTCTTATGTGTCCTGTTCTATGTGTCCTGTTTTATGTGTCCTGTTCTATGTGTCCTGTTTTATGTGTCCTGTTCTATGTGTCCTGTTCTATGTGTCCTGTTCTATGTGTCCTGTTTATGTGTCCTGTTCTATGTGTCCTGTTCTATGTGTCCTGTTTTATGTGTCCTGTTCTATGTGTCCTGTTCTATGTGTCCTGTTTCTATGTGTCCTGTTCTATGTGTCCTGTTTTATGTGTCCTGTTCTATGTGTCCTGTCCCTGTTTTTATGTGTCCTGTTCTATGTGTCTGTTCTATGTGTCCTGTTCTATGTGTCCTGTTTTATGTGTCCTGTTTTACGTGTCCTGTTCTATGTGTCCTGTTCTATGTGTCCTGTTCTATGTGTCCTGTTTTATGTGTCCTGTTCTATGTGTCCTGTTCTATGTGTCCTGTTCTATGTGTCCTGTTTTACGTGTCCTGTTCTATGTGTCCTGTTCTATGTGTCCTGTTTTATGTGTCCTGTTCTATGTGTCCTGTTCTATGTGTCCTGTTCTATGTGTCCTGTTTTATGTGTCCTGTTTTACGTGTCCTGTTTTATGTGTCCTGTTCTATGTGTCCTGTTCTATGTGTCCTGTTTTATGTGTCCTGTTCTATGTGTCCTGTTCTATGTGTCCTGTTCTATGTGTCCTGTTTTACGTGTCCTGTTTTATGTGTCCTGTTCTATGTGTCCTGTTCTATGTGTCCTGTTTTATGTGTCCTGTTCTATGTGTCCTGTTCTATGTGTCCTGTTCTATGTGTCCTGTTTTATGTGTCCTGTTTTATGTGTCCTGTTCTATGTGTCCTGTTTTATGTGTCCTGTTCTATGTGTCCTGTTTTATGTGTCCTGTTTTATGTGTCCTGTTCTATGTGTCCTGTTTTACGTGTCCTGTTCTATGTGTCCTGTTTTACGTGTCCTGTTCTATGTGTCCTGTTCTATGTGTCCTGTTCTATGTGTCCTGTTCTATGTGTCCTGTTCTATGTGTCCTGTTTTACGTGTCCTGTCCGTGTGTGCCTGCTGGTTCCACGGGGAAGCGCGGCGGCTGTATTCCTGGTTCGTGATCGGGATGAGGAGGCGGTGACAGCGGGGGAGATCGGAGACTACGAGGCTATACGCCGCGCAGTTGGAGTGGAGCCCCAACCAGTGCTCTGCTGTGCTGTCCACCGGGTCTCCTGTCCACCGGGTCTCCTGTCCACCGGGTCTCCTGTCTACCGGGTCTCCTGTCCACCGGGTCTCCTGTCTACTGGTCTCCTGTCCACCGGGTCTTCTGTCCACCGGGTCTCCTGTCCACCGGGTCTCCTGTCTACCGGTCTCCTGTCCACCGGGTCTCCTGTCCACCGGGTCTCCTGTCCACCGGGTCTCCTGTCTACCGGGTCTCCTGTCTACCGGTCTCCTGTCCACCGGGTCTCCTGTCTACCGGGTCTCCTGTCCACCGGGTCTCCTGTCCACCGGGTCTCCTGTCCACCGGGTCTCCTGTCCACCGGGTCTCCTACCGGACTCGTCCTCCCCTGGTCGCTGACGCGGAGCAGTGGGTGACGTCACCAGGACCGTGCCTAGCGGAGGGAAGCGGCATCGCGGGGAGCCACTAATGGACAGTTTTTGGGGGTTTTCTTTCTTTTCTTCTGTCCATTAGTGGCTCCCCGCGATGCCACTTCCCTCCGCTAGGCACGGCCCTGGTGACGTCACCCACTGCTCCGCGGCAGCGACCAGGGAAGGACGAATCCGGCAGGAGACCCGGTGGACAGCACAGCAGAGAACTGGCTGGAGCTCAACTCCAACTGCGCGGTGTATAGCCTCGTAGTCTCCGATCCCCCCCGCTGTCACCGCCTCCTCGTCCCGATCACGAACCGGGAATACGGCCGCCGCTCTATTCCCCGTGGAACCAGCAGGCACACACGGACAGGACACGTAAAAACAGGACACGTACAGGGAGAACCTCTCTATTCTCTCGCTTAGCGGTTAACAAGAGACAATAGTAGTTAGTAGTAGTTAGTTGGCCAGAGTGCCGACCTGTACCCAAAACGCACACCAAACACAGGGCCTTTTAAAGGGGGAATCAACCTCAATATCCTGCTCTGCCAATCACTGGTATGGGCAACAGCTGGGTCTAACTCCCGACCAATTCACCCTGTGACGTAACACTCAACTAAAAGTCTCCCAGAGTTGACACACAAGTTGTTAACACGTGAACGTGTTGCCATGGCAGGGCTCTGTGACTTCCTGTATAAGCGCTGAGTGTGTGTCGTGTTTATTTTTTTATCCGGCAATCTGTCAGTTTATCATACGATCAGATACTGTCGTACTTATCATACAGAAAGCACGGGGCTACTGTGAGCAACAACACACACACACACACACACACACACACACACACACAAACACGAACGCTAGCATGTCCCCGCTTAAGGGCCCTGCACCGTTGGACCCCTGAGGGATTTTAGATGCGTGCATTGGTGGTTTGACAGCTGATGAATGAACTCTGGAGATGGAGGGAAAGCCGTTGAGGATTTGAACATGTTTATCACGATGCTTTGGCATTTTGGGCACTTCTCACGGGTCCCAGCAAGTGTGTGAGATGAGAATAGAGACATCGGCTCAGGGAAAGTCAATCTGGGGTAATTGTTAGGTTCTGTCGTTGGGGAAAGGAACAAGACATGGCCAGAAGCAAAACCAGAAGAAGCAGGCATTAGAGGCACAGGTTTTCTTCACTCATGTAAAAAGATGGACACACTGTTTGGGCAGCGGCCTCCTCAAGTGGCCAGCAACCCTACAGCTGAAGCGGCCCTGTGTGTGTCTTCACCGGCCCGTCCTGTCATTCCTGATGCACGTTGCGGTGACCGGGCTCACTGGCCACGAGAATGGGGCTGCTGGCCACTTGAGGAGGCTGCTGTGTGTAAAAGAAGTAACCATAACAATATCTGGAGTGTTTTTGTGTTAGGAAATGGTTGCAATAAACACTGTAGTATAATAATAATAATAATACTTTACATATAAGACCTCCGGCATTATTACAGTTGTATCTTCTCTTATCTTATATGTCCAGCTTTATTTCCCAGTAGACCCCTGGACATGGCCAATCATAGACCACCAGGTCATCAAAAAACAACAAACAACCCTGCATTTTTTAAGAGAAAAGGAAAACAGTAGGAATGAAAAATGGACACCTAACCATAGGTTACACATACCCTGCAACACTTGGGGTGGGTAGGAGTGCGTAATTTGGCCCTGGTGGTCTGATGGGGAGGTGGTGAGGGGCGGGTTCTCCTGTTCTCTGCTGGAGGAGAGAGGAGGGAGTCCAAGAATCATCCAGACATCCAGACCTCCTCCTCAAGTGTGAGAGAGCCTTCCTGCATGGAGGAGGAGAGGAGGACAATTTTTCTTTACCCCACCCCTGACCCCGTTGTTGGCAAACTTCGTCGGAATAGATTAACAGACTGCAGGAGGTCAGGATGAAGGTGGAGGTGTGCGTGTGTGTGTGTGTGTGTGTGTGTGTGATCCTGCTGCAGGTGCCGTGTGTAAAGGCGCGACTTTTAATGGAGAGCGATGCCAAGTTGATCCACAAGAACCTCTCAGGACGCAACAAATCTACCCTTAACGAAGGTGAGGATGCGCACCAATTTCTGCATTTTCTGGAACTGCAATACAGGATTAAAGTAAAAAATGAACAATAATTAATGTGTGCAATGTGTACTTTGGTTGTGCCCTATTATTGCACCTTTGTGCGTTTTATCTGAAACAGCACTGGGGACAAACATGTTCCCAAAACATGTTGAATAAATAACATTTAACATGACATTACTTGTAACAACATTAGTCCTGTAACCTTAGGTAATACATTGTATTAAGAATAACTTAGGCCTGTATATGCTTAATAACATAACTGAGTATAGTAAACTTCAATTAAATTAACTTCTTTTTTTAAATAACCCCAAAATGTTACATGTACATTAACTAAGGTATACAGTCCTATATATATTGTTTATATGTTTATCAGTTGGGAAAGTGAATGAATTAAGTGAAGTAGAAATCAGAAAATACACATATACTTTTTATAATTTTTATGCTGTCTTTATTTAAACCAAGACATGTTGATATGTTGTAGGGTGACAAGGTGCTGTAGGCCTACCAACACATGCCTATAATAATATTCATTCTAAATTGAAACATTTAGTTTTAAGATATATAGGCCCTAATATATTATATATATGGAGGGATTGGGTGAAGAACAAACATGGGAATTCAGGTCACTGGATCTTCCCAGCTCTGGGTCTCTGTCGTGACAGTGGAAAGTTATATAGGCCCTACATTAAGTTTTATGAGGCTGTTGGATTTATTAGGGCCCTATATACTCTCCCGACCGTATGTCTGGTCCATTTTAAGCCTAACATCGATATGGTTTGTTCACTTCGTTGGCATGCAAAGTAGTGTGCATTTAAAAATGTGGACTGATTTAGTCCATAAACCTACAGACACTTGTTCTCTTGATGTTCATTGAAGGTTCATTGTGAAATACTCCGGTTTGAATAGTAGTGAAACTTTTTCTTTGTTTCAGGTTAATTCTGTGTCTTAGTATTTAGTTAGGCAGCCTAGATGTATGATTACTAGATCAGTCTACCAGCCTTCCCAGTGGACTGTACTGGCCGGCAAACTGATCGAGTCAGCATACCTCTAGGTCAGGGGTACTCAACTTCAGAGGCCAAGAGGGCCACAAATTATTATTAACATATATTTGTACCATTTTATTCACTGTTTTACGACTGCTGTTGAATATGCTGTCTTGCTAGTCATTTTTAATGCATTCCAAAGCATCATGGAATATTTAACAAATAAATAACTGTTAAATTTTGTTATTTGTTATTCAAATAACAAAATTTGAGTAACAAATGTGGTGTAGTGACTGCGTTTCCAAGGATGTGTTGGTCAAACTGATGTTTTATTAGCACTGGAGTGAATAGCTTGGCATTGATGACATTGATAAAGTTTGTAAAACATCATTGAATATGAAACAAAATATTAATAACAATATAACAAACAATTGTTACTTATTCCTGTGAGAAATCTGAGTCTGAATCTTACAAATATTAAATGTCTGTCAGTTAGACGGGAACGCTGCTTTGATTTTATTATTCTCATTGCAGAGAAGGAGCTTTCACACACATAAGTAGATCCAAAGCAGGTCAGGATTTTCTGAGCACACAGGATTAATGCAGGGTATGTGTTCTTCAGAACACAGGACATCCAGAATGTGTCAATGCTCTCCTCCTTGTGTCTTTCTTTGAGGATGTTGTTGTGCTGCAGCTCTATGAGTTGTTCCTCAAACGCAGCCCTCTCGACTCCAAATTGCACAGGTGTGACTGAGACTGAAGTAGCCTGTACGTCACAAGCAAATGGATTCTCTGTGAATGCCAGCACGGGTTTCAAGGACTTTATGTCCGCGAACCGGGAGGAAAACTCCTCCTTCAATTCCATGAGGTACGCTCAGTAAGGGGTGGGTGAAAATGAACCTGGTTGTGACACTTGGGACTGTAGAACAGGAAAGTGTGTGACATTTCCTACCTGCGCAAACAGGCTCAATTTCGTTTCAAACGCAGCCACATTCATTCATCATCATCGGCAGAACCTTTTGTTTCCCTTGAAATTTAAGATTGAGTGAATTCAACTGACTCGTTATGTCAGTCAGAAAAGCTGTGTTGTGCAAGAACGCGTCATCTTCCAGGGGTGCCAGTAAATCACGTCGGCCCTTCTCTTCCAAAAGTATGCGCACAGCCGGTAGCAGTTCCACGAAGCGATCGAGGACCTTTCCGTGACTTAGCCACCTGACCGCCGCATGCATCGCCAAGTCAGTGTATGCCAGGCGCGTAGCCACATAAGGGCCAATGTGGGCCAGTGCCACTATGATTGACAGCTGGCCCACCCTATCAGAAGTGCCCGGCATTAACTTGAAATTCAAGGAACGAAGAAATAGCCCACAATAATGTCATACAAAATTGTGTGAGATGAATTTTGTTTCAATAAAGTATCACTATGTTACAAATATTTACAGAAATGCTCTTTTTGTTCATTTTTAATATTCTGCGCTTCATTTTGATTGGGTAAAGCTCTCTCTCTCTCTCTCTCTCTCTCTCTCTCTCTCTCTCTCTCTCTCTCTCTCTCTCTCTCTCTCTCTCTCTCTCTCTCTCTCTCACTCAGCACGCACCGAATTGAAAATCCCTGAAATGTTTGTTGAACTCAACAGCCTTCTTGGTCAGAAGTTGTTCTGTTCTGTTGTGTTATTTTGAATAGTACCTTCAGAATCAATGTTTTGGGTTCAGGCTGTCTGGTTTTTTTTGTTCCATGTTTACAAAGCGCTCGCAATCGCCTCCAACCTTAGCCTGGCGTACGTGTTCTTGTTCATATTTAGCCCAGGCTACTTTATATGGTTCTCTTCTCCATGGTCTTGACTAGCTATTTGTCTTAGCTAAGTCTTTATGTTCAATTTTAAAATCACATGCATGCATGCATGTTGTGCCTTAAATCCCCCCTGGGGATGAATAAAGTATAATCTATTTATCAATGTAGCCTATTATTGTTTGCCATTAATCGTCTGATCTGTGATGAAATCACGTGTTGTTTAATTTTGGGACAATTGCTGTACTGCCTATATCGGAATAAAAAATAAAAAATAAAAAAATAGTGGCCCACCCTAATTCGCAAAAGTCCACCCTGTTGAAAAATCCTGGCTACGCCACTGGTGTATGCACTTTCAAACTCTTCCACCAACGAACGGAACTGTCTGTGTTTCAATGCGTGTGCAAGAATAAAATTGACTGTTTGTGTCACAGTCCATCGTCACTTTGAGCTCTCCATCTCTCAGCTTGCTGCACAATTGCTCTTGATGCAAAATGCAGTGATACGAGAAGAAGTCCGACGTTTCAGGATCTTTTCTGAGCAAAGCAATTAATCCTTTCTCCTTTCCTACCATGGATGGAGCCCCATCAGTAGTCAGAGAAACCAGCTTTCTTTTAAAAGTTGATGTTTTTGCCTGGTCCGTGAAAAAAACTCATCAGTGCAGAGTAAATGTCCTCTCCCGCGTTCTGTTAGCGGGAGCAAAGCTAGCATTTCCTCCGCAAATGTTCCCCCGTTGAGAAAGCGCACGCAGACTATAAGTTGACTATAAGCAGCGCGATGTCTGTGCGGTCGGTGGATTCATCCAATGCTAGACTGAAGTACTCTGCGCTTTCAATGTCTTTTAGCAACTGTGATAAGAGATCGTCTGAAATGGCTTCTACTCGCCTGGTCACGGTTGAATCAGACAACTGCAGCTTTGAGATTTGTCTGATGATGTCGTCCTTGTTCTTAAATTCCGAAAACAGTGATTCCGCACAGTCCACAAATGTATTTTTGAGAAATTCTCCCTCTGTAGCTGGCTTCTTGGCTTTCGCAATATTCCAGGCGATTTTGAACGAGGCCTCTGTAACGTTGTCACTGATTTTAACAACGCTGCGGAACATGGATTGCTGGGCTTGAAACCCACCTTGCAAAGTTTGGATTTTGTGTTTCCTGAGATCGCTGTCAGGTGGATAGACATCTTTGAACTCCGGGTGAAGCTGTTCGTGGTGGCGTTGTAGATTAGCTCGCTTTGACACAGCAATTGTTTTTTGACAGATGAGACACATTGGTTTCCCATGTATCTCCGCAAAAGCAAATTCAATTTCCCATGCAGGGTTGAAAACCCTGTTTTCATCGTCCACTTTCCTTTTCTTTGTCGCCATCATTAATTAAGGTGCAAAATCTTTCTCTCTAACTAACGAACCCCCACAACCTTTTTCCCGCCGCTGGCTTTCCATATAAAAAGCCACTATTAGGCGCACTGCCTAATTTTCACACGATTTTGGGAGCTAATTATAATAATTATACATTCATAACCAGGCATGTCGGGGGCCGCAAAATACGCCTGCCGCATGGGCCGCATGCTGAGTAAGTGTGCTCTAGGTGGACATTCCCACTTGTGATGTCACTATACGGTAGTCACATGGCAATTGTGAAACGGCTTGCAATGGCTAATCACACTCACACCTGGTGGCATAATATGTCCCCTTTAAAAGGAGAATGTGTAAGTATAGGTTTGAGACAATAACCATCCTAAACTAATGTTAGTTATAATCATAAATAAACATTGTATAAATTATAGAACAGCTATGGAAGGAACAGCCACATTTGCAGCTCACATGTCTGGGCTCCAAATCAGCCCACAGGTTCTGCTGGCAACGGGGTGAGTCAGGAAGGTCTCATTTCCTCTCAAGTTAATTACAACCTGTTCATATACTGGCAATTTAAAGCGTTTCATACGTAGTCCCTGTAAATGTGTGCATAATCCAAGACAACCATGAAAAAGGCTTGCATATACATATACAGAGAGACCGAGATTTTGAAACGAAACAATTCTCAGTGTTTACGTTCACACACACCGTTGATTGACAGGCAAGATGGATCCCCTGGACCAATGAGACCGACCGTATGGGAGAGTTTTTATCATAAAACATACCGGTAGTTGCCATCTTGTAAGAATATGTGCTATATGAAAACTAAGTGTGGAAAGACTGAGAAGTGACGTGTCATTCGGTGTCACCGGCGAACGGCTGGGTTGGTTGGGAGAGACAGAGGGTCACGTGTGTTGGGCAAGCAGGAGACGGAAGGGTGAGGGTCAAACAGAAAGGGGGAGGAGTCCCGGAGGGTGGATCTCTGGGGGGCCAGAGAACAGAGACAAAGATCACACCTCTGAGTGAGCCCCCAGCAACAACCTGAATGGCCAATAAAACAACTACACTTCCAGCCGATCGGAGATAAGGAAACGGAGCCGTAGAAGATCAATAGAAGTGGATTGACTACAGTCACCAGGACAGAGGACGTGAAGAGGTCAGAAGACTCTGAAACACAAGAGTGAGGAGGGGTGTATGGTCACCACTGGCTCTCATGTGACTCCTTACCATTTGGTGGCTTGGTGCTTAAATCTTAATCACGAGTTTATAACACACATCATGTTGTTACTCTTCATGTTTCGTACTAAGTTAGTGTTGGTAATTATGCTTGCTGTCATTGATGTCTTATTACTGACTTTGAATTTCTAGTTCATTTAGTTGTTTAATGTCAGAGTGTTTGTATTGTGGTGTTTAGGTTTGCAAACAGTTTATTCATCATTTCTGTTTTCATTTTAGTATATGCTGGTTTAATACTCTTCATGTTTCTTATTAAGTTAGTGTTCATGATTTTACTTACTGTCATTGATGTCTTGTGACTGTCTTTGGATTTCTAGTTCATAAGTTGTGTAATATCAGAGTTTGTATTCTGGTATTTAGGACTACAAACAAGTCTATACATCATTTCTGTTTTCATTTTAGTATATGCTGGTTTAATCTTTCTTTATAATAATACTTTAGTTTACGTGCTGTATAAAGAAGTACTAATATGGATTAAGCTTAGTTAAGATCATGTGATTTAAAAAAACCCCATTCAAGGACAATTTGAGGGGCCGCCAGCAGGAGGAGCCCAACAAGTGTATTAACATAATTAGCGGTGTGTACATGTGTTAAGGGGAGTGTTAAGGGGCGTGTTCAGGGGCATGTTAAGATAACCAAAGGGAGACCATAAAAAGATCGGTTTAAATTCGGATCAGGAGGATATTCAGCTGACCGGCCTCCCTTTGTTAGAACTGTTGCAGGTTGTAATAAACTTTCGTCTCCTCGACTTCTCGTTCTCCAAGAATTCTCGAAATTTCATGTTGGTTTCCACAACAACCGACACAATCATCTCAAAACAGATATTCCCGCACAGCACTTACTCACTAACGGCCGACGGAGGGCTGTGGCGTTTCTAACCAATTACACTCCAATGATAGCTCTTAAAACGTACCTAAGGGGATCTTTAACATGTCATTTCCCGCTGGTGGTGCGTTCCAAAACCTGAGGGGGTCTCACTCTGTCTGAAGGACAACACATGGCTGCCTGTCGTTATAAGCCTAGACTGACAAGGACCTGCCAATCAGGCTCCATGTGAAGATCAGAGATAAGAGAGAAAAGATTCTGCTTGAATTGAGTCTCTTGTGGAAGCTGGTGAGCGACTCTGCCGTCCTGACGTCAGCCGAGAGCGAGTTTGTTTAGTTGTTGTTGTTGTTGTTGTTGTTGTTTGTGCCTCTTTTGACCATCTACATCCCAATTTTGGAGCAAACCTACAATCTGCCCACATGCCCACAGGCACAGCTGTCAAAGAGGTAACCAGGCCGTTTAGAGGAGGTCGACATGGTCCAAAGTGTTGTGGAAGTGGACAACCTTCCCTTACGAGGTGCACATCTGAGGACTTACGCACGTAAACTTTTTTATGCCGTTTTTAATGGCGTTTTATGGCATTCCGCAATCTGCGTGGCGAACTCTGGCCAGTGACAGGTGTACTGCCATCGGAGCAGCTCGCGTTATCACAGAGACCTGGATCAATTACAACGAGAGACAGCGTTGTGAAAGTTCAGGAATGTCTTCTTAAATCCTTTACACACATTCCCGTACACACAGATGTATACACACGCGCACACACACACACACACACACACACACACACAGCACACACACACACACACACACACACCTGAAGGACACTTTCAAACAAAATCTTAAGACACATCTTTTTACCATTGCTTTCTCCTGAAGTGTTTTTACGTGATGGTTGTTTGGTCTTATCCTGCTGTTTTAATGTAACTTTTATTTTAATTTCCTTATTTCTATAGTTTTTTTTATAAATGTGATGATTATCTGCTTTTTTGTTTAGAACTTTGTGCACCTTATGCATGAAGTAAAGTTTATTATTATATTATTATTATTATTAATGTTCATATTATATTATCTCATTCAACAAACTTATTTCTTTGTAAAATAATTCCTTCTGGACAATCAGCTTTCGCCAGTTCATTGACCTGAATTTGATTGCTCTGCCGTTAACGGACGCAGTAACAATGTCTTGTTCTTGTGTGTTTATCTTGTGTCAGATCTCGTGAGCAGAAAGCGACCGCTGCTTGCACGACAGGATGTATGAGCGGCAGAAAGTCTACGGGAAGGTACGGTGGAATATCTGTGTTCATCCGTGTGGTCTTGGAATTCCCTCCTAGATATTTCTGTCGTATCTTTCTCCAGCACCTTCTCTCCAGTTGACATATCACAAGCTGTCAGATATGAAGCATTGGAAAGGAAGTTGACGGGAAATATTTACTGTTAAACCTTGAAATATAGTTTTTGGAACTCTTTAGGTCAGGATTTTAACTCATCTAGTCTCTGCCCGGCATTCGGACAAAGTTGTTCATGCAAAAAAATACTTAGGACTTTCCCTGCTGATGCGCAGAGATGTCATTAATGAAGGTGAATAATCCAACACAGTTATGGAATATTACAGTTGATTGCTCTCAGCCTCCAGGATGTTAAGCGGAGGCAGTGACCGCCTTATAAACACGTCCGACACTTGTCTAGCATTACATGGGGCGGCAGTAGCTCAGGAGGTAAGAGCGGTTGTCTGGCAACAAGAAGGTTGCTGGTTCAATCCCCGGGCTCCCCCTCCTAGCTAAGTGTGGAGGTGTCCCTGAGCAAGACACCACCTAACCCTAACTGCTCCTGATGTGTTGGTTGTTACCTTGCATGGTTGGCACCGCCGTCGGTGTATGAATGGGCGAATGCGAGGCCATACTGTAAATCGCTATATAAATGCGATCCATTTCCATGTTGACGGCGACCCTTTGACCTTCGTGCCTCCTGTGCTCTTCCTTAACAGAGGCCCAGGGGGCACCCGGTACGTCCCAAAGCACCGCCCCCTAAGAGGGCTAAGCAGGCCCCCGCCGCGTCGAGGTGCTCAGGGAATTCCGAGAGCTGCCTGGCCCACTTGGGCTGCTGCGACCCCTGCGCCAGCTGCCATTGTCGCTTCTTCAACGCCATCTGCTTCTGCCGCAAGACAAACACCAAAGCCGTCTGCAGAAAGGTGGCTTAGGACAGGACAGGACACGAGCAAAGACACACACTCGCACCGATTGCTGCCGGTGCACCTGAGCACAGACACACAGCACGCATACACATGGACACGTCAAAGACAACATAACTCTATAAATGTGTGCCTTAAAAATCACTAATACCTTCCTACCGCTAAAATGGAGTGTATCAAATATACTTAATGCATTTCAATGACACTGGTAGGTTGGATAAAGCAACTCCTTGTTTGTTGTTTACCTGTCAAATAATTTCACTGCAGTGAGATAATCATAGCACTTCTGGCAACTTTTTTTTTTAATGTATTGTCCACTATGAATGTTATCAGTACATACTAGTATATTAGTACGTATTACTACATTAGATTGTGAAATATGCAAATTTCAAAACTATATGTATTTGAACTGTTCCTCGATGCCCTTCATTTATCATTTGTCACACCAATACCACATTTATATGTATATATCTGTAGTTAGAACAATTTTTGCTGTGAATTTGTGATCACAGTGTGTTCATAGTGGTTTCAATAATCTAGTTGAGTTTCCTTGTTTTGGCTAAAAGTAAGCATGCAATAATCACCTAACTAAATCTTTATTTTAAAATGACTAATATTTGTGTGTGTATTAGTTAGATGATAGTAAAGTTACTATCACGAGTGATACTGGCATTATTATAGTATCAAATGCATGCTGACAACATATCATAGACCTCATTACAGAACAGACGGAGACATTGCTGGTACAAAATGATATTTTTGTGCTTATTTTCATTGGCTTTAGAGAGTTTGTCACCTCCATGTATCCTTGAGTGTTTAGTTGCTGATACAAAAATGCAATAAAACTCTGTTAAGCTATGTTTTCAAGCGGGTGTTATTTTTGTATGCAGTTTTAATGATTTGAAATGCTGCTTATAGTCCCCCATAATATTCCAGCAGTATAAACATGAGTAGTCCCATAGTGCAAATTACATTCAAAAACTCCTCAGGAAATAAGCAACAGCAATCTGTTGCTGCTTAAACCTCAGCTTGAGACCCATTTAAAATATTAGAGCATATCTTTCTCATGATATGAATTACATGTACTGACACAGGAAACAACGGTGTGTGTGTATGTGTTTGTGTGCGTGTGTTTGTATGTGTTTGTGTGTGTGTGTATGTGTATGTGTGTGTGTGTGTGTGTGTGTGTGTGTGTGTGTGTGTGTATGTGTGTGTGTGTGTGTGTGTGTGTATGTGTGTGTGTGTGTGTATGTGTGTGTGTGTATGTGGGTGTGCGTGTGTGTGTATGTGTGTGTGTGTGTGTGTGTGTGTATTATTATTCTCATGAAGAACGAAAGAAAGAAAAATATATGTATATATACATACAGGCTATATTTATTTGTTGAACATTTTCACTTTTATTTTATTCTACTGGTTCAAGTAAGTCTACAAAACAAAATACACTGTTTTAGTTTTCTTTAATGCATTTTTTTCAATGCACACATAAAAACACCATTTATAATTTATTATTATATATTAGATTTTGTATTATTATTATTATTATTATTATTATTCATTGTATTATTTATTATATAGGCTATAAAGTTTGATCTTATCTTATTTACATTGTCTCTTTTTGTGCTTACTACTGTATTGTTTGTAGTGATGGTGGCTTGATGTCAACTGAGTCGGAGCAGGAGTCGTGTCGTCGGGGCTCAGACTCCCCGACTCCCCGACCTCCCGACTCCTCGACTCCCCGACCTCCCGACTCCCCGACTCCCACCCCGACGCTCCGACCTCCCCGACCTCCCCGACGCTCCGACTCCCCGACTCCCCGATCGCCCGACTCCCCGACGCTCCGACGGCCGGTCGTCGCTCAGCAGCGAGCAGCGCGCAGCAGCGGAACCCCGGAGTGTAACTCGGAGTAACGGGAGGCTGGAGCGACTGACACGGTAATAATAATAATAACAACAACAACAAAACAACCACCACCACCAACAAACAAACAAACAAACAAACAACAACAAACAACACTAGGTCATGTTTTCTACTTTCCAGCTGGCGGACGCGGCTGCTAGCTAAGGAGTTAGCTCGGGAGCTAGCTAGTTAGCAGGCTAGCGGGCCATTCTCCTAGCGGCCGGCTAACAGACGCTCTCTCGTCGGTGTTCTGTGCGTTGTGTTGTTGTTTTAGTGTGCCAGCGTCTGTGCTTGACGAGGCGGTGGCTGTATGGCTTTGCAAAGACAACACAAGACAGTTAGCAGTTAGCGTTGTGTCGCTAGCTCGTACTGTAGCTGCATTATGTTGTTGTTGTTGTTGCATCTGCTTCTCTTGTCTGTACTTAAACCTGTACTTTAAGGCGAGTTTCTCATGTGAGTGTCGTCAACAACAACAACAACAACAACAACTTTAGCCAGTTTTAGCTCTTAAAGCGAGTTTGTAATCTGAGTTGGCGGTGCGTTCCAGTTGTACTCGGGAGTTGGAATTTCGGGCGAGTTTAAGGGGGAGGGACGCCCCCTCCCCATCCCATCTCCTCCCCTCCCCTGAAATCGGAATTCCATCTCGGGATCAACTCGGGTGTGACGTCATTCCCCAGCGTCGTCTTCCGACGTCTGCGTTCCATTGACGGAAGACTGGTGTCGGGAATGACGTCCCACCGCAGTTGACCCGTAAACCTCCGACTTCGAAAGTCAGAAATTCCGACGTCCGAGCACAACTGGAACGCACCATGTGTCTCTCAGCCATCAACAACAAGGCTGGGTGCATCAACAACTCTTATTAGGGTGCATCAACAACTCTTATTAGGGTGCATCAACACATCTTATTAGGGTGCATCAACACATCTTATTAGCCTCCTGGGACACTGAAACAAGTGCACATAATGAATAAATAATTGTGCAGTTGAACTGCAGGGCTATATATTAGATTGTGTTGGCCCACAACCACTTTCTACATGGAGAGTGTTGGGCGTCTGTGTTGTGTAACTCCGACTAACTGTTGGAGCACAACACACTGTGGTGTATACTCTTTTAATACGACTGGAGTGATGGTTCGGATGAATGCACTCTAATATTAGGCCTAGAATCCCTCATTTTCTGGCTTTAACAGGTGTTTAACGTTTACTGTGCAGTTATACTTAGTTTCACGTGCATTGAATGGAAACGATGATGCTGTTATGCAATCTCTCACCCAATGTACATCTGGACTATATAAGAGAGAACATCAGCTGTGGAGGCCATTAAAATTATTTATGCCCCACAAAGATTAGGTGTTGTCATGCAGTTTTAAGAGGCAAACGTGCACATGCTTTATTGCTTTAAACCACACTCAATCAGATTATTTGTATCAATGTACACATACTCAATATGGTATGGTCACTGCTTAGTGGCCTACAGAACATCATTTGCAGCACGTATAAAAAAGGTTGTAACCATTATCATGTCAACATGAAAGAAGGACTACGACCCCATAATGCTCAACAGCTGAAGACTGCATCATCATCACCAGCAGAGCCGATAGTGTTGTTTTCCACATCAGTCAACACAGTATGCATGCGCTGCAAGTATTGCGAAGGCCCTGCCAAACAGGACTTGTCCGACGCAGCGATTCAGTCCTGTTTAGGTCTGTGCTGGGTTGTATCCGGTAGGGGTGGCCTATGTCAGTATGTTTGTTTCTGTATGTCATTGTTCATTCATTTGATAAACAATATACAGAGTCGAGATGTAAAATGGAGTCTAAACTAAAGCCCCGCAAACTGTGTTTTTCTACAGCCATGTATACGACTTATGGCCACGTTTACCTTCATATCAGCCGCTCTGCTAGCATGGATTGCTTTTATCCAAAGCGCTTTACAGTATTGCCTCACATTCACCCATTCATACACCAACAGCGGTGTTAACCATGCAAGGTAACAACCAACACGTCAGGAGCAGTTAGGGTTAGGTGGTGTCTTGCTCAGGGACACCTCGACACTTGGTGGAGGCCGCTAGGTGGAGCCCGGGGATCGAACCGGCAACCTTCCTGTTGTCAGACAACCGCTCTTACCTCCTGAGCTACTGCCGCCCCCAAATTGTGCTGCTTAACCACTGGCTGGCTGTACTGTGGTCCGTTCAGCTTTGCTTTGGTTTTCGCCACTGCCAATCAAGCAACGACACGGCGCCACCTTGGTAAGCGTGTGTATTTTATTTTATCTCCTGCGCTGCCGTATCGTACGTACAAAATGTGTTGTTAACCAGACTGCAAACTGCAGACTCCTTTCTGTCTTCAACCTTCTTCGCTTAATCCTTCTTTTCCAAATGACACACATTAATACAGAACCAAATGTACAGTAACACACACGCACACACACACAAACACACACATTATGTTCTCACCTCAAGTATCCTTTGCTTCTGTTGTACAAGAAAAAGCTGACTTTGGTCAGATTGTACCCGGGGCCACTGTGTCTGTGTGGAAGAGACATTATGTGAATTCTGTAAATCCCCCTTTGATAAAAGATCTAGTCGAGCAGTTGGCACTGTCTTTGAGAAAGAAAACTCTTACCACGTGTAAAAAAATGTACATTTGTAGATTGTTTTGTTTTATAATTTGAGAGAGTTGTGACGTTTTCAGTGATGAGCATCAAATATATAGCGATGACCTGTTTGTTTGACACGTCTAAAGTGTCAGAAGCTGTTCTGACAAAAGTACCCTTTTCCATGAGTCACTGGTCGTGGGGCTGGGTGCTTCAAATTGGCCCCCACTGGCAGACGAACACTTTGCCGGATGCCAGCCTCTTGCCCTTAGTCCGCTCTCCTCTTGCTGTCACGTTTAGCTTCTCTGCGGGTTAAGACCGCATCTAGCTGCTGCTAGTTCCTTTTTTTAGCCACACGAGCGAGAGCAAAGGGATTTAAGGATGGCAAAGTTGGCTGGTCCTCCACCGGTCATTGGGTCACTTTGTCCGTTGCTCTGACCACGACGGAATTATAGGGAGAAGCGGCGGTGATGAAGTGGCTTCCGACGGTTAGTGGTTTGGGATGCATGTGTGGTGTGCGTTGCATGCCATTGGGTTTGGCAAACCAAGGGTTTTATTGCAGAGCTTGGGAGTTTTGTGCGCACTAGGCTGCACTAGGGGAATGCCCCGTCAATTGGCCCCTTTATTGGACACCTTATTAACACTGAGACATGGTAAATCAACAAATATGTTCTGTCTTGATAATCAATCCAATCAAATTGACTGGGGATGTTATTATCCTGTAATGCAATGATCGATAATGCCATTACAGTGTAGTGGCTCCAATAAATTGCTTGCGGTTAGCTTTTAAGTGCTCATGCCAAAGTGATGTTAAACATTTTCAAATCGGCGGGTTCAGAAGTCATAGGCTGTCACCTAAAGCAAATATTTTGTGCTGATTACATCTGGCCACACATGCCAAGTCAAATGGAAAGGGATGACTCACTGGGCCTCCCCAAAACACACACCACTTTGATATCAAGTGATCAAGTCATTTGGGTTTCTGTCTTTCAAAAAGAAAGGAATCCTTCTCACGGTACACTGCAAGACTGTCAGCTGCTGGTAACCCTCTCGACATTTGCACACAGGCTTGAGGCATCGTGCTCCATATGTCGGTGAGATTCATGGCATTTCATTCTTTACCTTGTGCTGCAAATTTGAAGTTGACAAGACAATTATGCTTCTTGTGCACCTTCCAGGCAGGCAGTAAAGATAGAAGAGAGATTCTAAGAGTAAGAGCGATTCTAATTTCATATGATCGATTTCACACCTGGCAAGTGTATGGCTGAGGACCCAATGAAGTGCAGTATCACAGTGTGAAGTTGTTTGGATGAGCGGTTCTCGAGAAGGCTGCAGACAACCTACCTTTTGCAATCTTGAAATTGATGTTTATTTAACATTTAATGACAATCCTGCGCTATTCATTCCCAGAAGACAGACGCAACGAGAGTGCTTACTTAAACGAGAGCGTGAAGAGAAGAACTTCATTCTTGTTCACGGGTCCTGTACATTTTGATACGTGTTTAAGCCCATTCAGCTGATATGAAGAGATACTACTAGAATGTTGCTGTGTCTGTAGTATGGTCTTGGTGTTTCACACAGGCAGAGCACATCACATGCACTGCAGCATTCATAGGCACTACAAAACAAAGCAAACATTTACTAACGTCACCAGTGTGAGGACAACCAAATATTCTGTGAGGACAACTAGATTTTGAGGTGATTTGTACGGGCCTGTGGTGTGTTGCCGAGGACCAAAGGAAGTGCGTTCGTGTCGAGTGTTAGTGGTTCTCATGAAAAGCCGCCACCAGCAGCAGCAACAGCGGAGGCCTCGTAAGGTAATGCCAAAATATTATCAACACATCTCCAGTCCGACAAGAAATAGAAGGACATTTGACCACAGCTACACCACGAGACGTCACGCCTACCGCGCTATCGCACCACCGGCTTTTGGCAGGTCGGACCATGACTCCGTGCTCCTACTTCCTGTTTACCAACAGAAGTTGAAAACCACGGCCACAACAGTGAGGACGGTGTGACACTGTACATAGGACCCCTCACTATTACTACAGCCGCAGGGCAGGCTGGAAGTCACGGACTGGAGTGTATTCAAGACCACAGACCTGAATGTGTATGCGGATGTGCAAGTGCAAGATAGTACAGTGTACTTGTTAACATTTTAGATTGTTAGATTGTGTGGGCTGTATGTTGTATTTGAACATGCGCGTATAAGTATAGGAGCAAGCAAGTATACGAGAGGAGTACGGTGTGATACAGTACAGTCGTGTGTTCTTGTAGAACTGGGTACGGTCAGCACCGACCAAGTTTAGCTACTGAGGGAGGAACTTTAGTTTATCTTGCACAGTTGCCTTGGCACAACACGGTAAAAGAAAAGTAGGACTCGTAAGAGTGTGTTTATATAGCTCACTGTAAAAATACGCAGAGTAATCATTCTAACGTTCAAAACGCTAACCGGCAGTTCTCAGCCGCAAGTGGACCAGGGGAGAGCTTCACACATCACAGACATACCAGCGACTGAGTCATGACTCATGGCAGGTGTTTTACCAGCCCGGCCCATTTCCTCAAGTTCCTGTTTGTGTTCTGTTCCGCAGGGGCACCATGATGGGACACGGAGTGGGCTAACACACACAGCCTAGCCACGCACACCAGACGTATGTGGACACCGCCGTCATCCCATCAACAGTGTGACAGTGGCTAGCAGAAGATGGTCTGATGGACCGATCTCTCACTGATCAGCCCACGTTGTTATCTGGCTTTATATCCTAGCTTTTATGCTTCTACCAGCCACAGGAGTTGAAGCCAGAAGAGATGGTGTCGGCTAAAACCATGACAACCCACAGCCAGTTATAGTCGGCTATATTAGCTTCTTGCTATAGATGTCACAGTAGTGCTCCTATCTCTATGAGAGAATGGCAACGGTGCACTTGAGCTGCACCATTTTGAAGTGTTGATGGATCTAAACGCTGTCTTCTAGCATGACTCAGTGCCACACACACACACACAGACTCCTAAAACCATAGAACCCTTGGCTATCCCATTGTGATTATTACGACCAGAGTTTAAAGGTTTAGGGTTTAGTATGTAAGACACTTTCTGCTGCTTATGGCCGTTAAGGATATCAGAGTTGTTAATTGCAGCGCTAACGAGCTATTTTGTTTTGCTCTGGAAGTTTCCCACTGTGCTCTGTGACATGGCCACGGCCTCCAGAGCAGAGCCCAGCCATAACCATGGAGAATCTTCACAGCTTCATGTCATCGGTGAGTGTGCAGGAGGAGATGGAGGCGTCCTCGTCCCGACGTAAACGGGAACATGCAGATGAAGTTAGCTTTTCGGAAAGATTCACCTAAAAGCACTGTTACTTTGCAAAAAGACTCGAGTAGAAGTAAAAGTAGTCATCAAAATAACTCCTTAGGTTACTTGAGTAACTACTTGAGTAACTAACAATAATGACTCCCACCCCCCATGGACACTACTGCGTTCACACACGTTTTCTTTAAATTCCTTTTTATTTCTTATTTTTGTAAATATTTTGTATACATATCTTTTTAATGTTCAATGTTTGGCACCAATTGCACAAAAGCACATTCCTCGTTTGCAAAAACGAACGCAATAAAGCTGTTTCTGATTTCTGATTCTGAATAGTCTGTGCCAGATTAAAATGCCAGGTTTTAACGTATGGGGGGGGCGGGGGGGGGGGCGTCCGTGGTTCTTGTTCGACCCTCCCCCCCTCCCCCTCTCTAGTTCCTTTGCCAAGCCTACGGAGGAAGAAGACTCCTGTTCGGGTCCATCTACCCTGGAGGTGATCGCCGACGGGGAAGACGCGCCTGCCACGTCCAAGTCCGCACAGCCTCCTCTCAACCGCAAGTGGGACGAGGACACTCGCACCTGTAAGACACCAGAAGTCCTTGTCCTGTCCTATCCTGTCCTGGTCTGTCCTGGTCTGCCCTGTCTCTGTCTGTCCCTTCTGTCCTGCTTCCTGTCTGGCTTGTCTGTCTTGTATGGTCTGTCGTGTCTGTGCTGACTGTTGATCTGTCCTGTGTCTGTCTTGTCTGTCTGTTTTTCCTGGTGTGTCTGTATGTCGATCTTTGTCAATCTCTGTCTCTGTCTGTCCTGTCTGTCTGTCCTTCCTGTGTGTCCTGTCTGTCTAAATCATGTGGTCTGTCAGGTCCATCTGTATAGCCCTCATTCAAAGTATGCCCTTTGACCTCTTCGGTCTCGAAGGGCTTCACCGCCCCCTGCATAAGGCAGCACCCCCCATCAGCCCCCAGTATGCGGTCATGTTTCTCTGCACATCAATCTCACCGACCGCATTGAGCTTTAACCAACAACATACAAGCTAGCTGTGCCTAATGCGATGCATCACAGGGCCCTGTATAGTGGGCCTTTATGAGCGCTGCCGTCGGTGTCATTGTGATGGTGGTCGTCCACAAATCATAGATTGGTCCATACCGATCTGGTCACGGCACCAGTACAACGACACGGAAGTCTGTGTAAACCAATGAGAGGTCAAGAAGCTTCAGCCCCATGTCAGGGCAACAGTGGATATATCTCCCTGCGACCACACGACCCTCTGGTGCTTTGCGTCCAGAGATAATCTGCTTTGTTTCAGTCCACTGCCATTGGCAGTGGACACTGCCATTTCCACTGCCATTTTGATTGCTTTAGCAGTAGCTTAGACACTACAGGAGAAACTCCAACGATGTGTGTGGTGAGTTATAGAATCCTAACCAAACCCACATGGGTTTGGTTAGGGAGCAGGCTGGGGGGTAACATCAATCTTTCAGCACATCACCCCCCCTTATTGTTAGCATGCTTCTATTACAGCATTAGTGGCAGTGGTGAGAGCAGGACTACTGCCGTCAGGTGTGCCGTGGGAAATTATCAAATTTCACTTAATTGGTCCAAAAAATATAATTTAGTTACTGCAAATACTTTGCCATGGTTGAGCGTCTGTGACACGAAAAAAAGTGATTTGCGGATGGTATTTTGTCGTAATTTTTTTCCGGGTTCGGTTCTGGGGAAACAAAGAAGATGCGGGTCGGGTCGTGCGTTTTCTATCATAGTTATTATAGGATATGCGGGTTCGAGTTTGGGGCGGGTTCTGCACGTCGCGGGTGTGGGGTGGGAGCGGGTCTTGAAAATCAGACCTGTGCAGGAATGAATTTTCAGTTAAATGTATGTTACAATAAAAAAGCTCTCTTATAATGTTGTTGTGCCGGTGTGGATTGCACATGCTGAGTTGTAAGCCTATGCCAAACGAAATTTAATATAATTGCTGACACTGAATGAGACATTTTGAATGTTGGAATTTTTTGATATTTACATAATATAATAAGCCGTTACATAATTTTTTGGACAGCCCTTCTGTCTCTGCGTGTTGTGTGTGTGTGTGTGTGTGTTGTGTGTGGTGTGTGATGACGTCAGCGACGACTTGTCGACTTTTTTTCGATTTCATTGATGGACAGGTCGACTTGAAAAAACCAGTAGTCGTGCAGCCCTAGTAGGTAGAGCAATAATGACCTTGTTGATTGAAGACAATAGAATTAGTGACGCGCGCGAGAGGTGTCGCTATGAGGCTACAATGTGTAATTGTGTAACATGTTTGGTGTGCCGCAGGATTTTTTAAATGTAAAACGTGCCTTGGCTCAAAAAAGGTTTAAAAACACTGCCCTAACCCTCACCTCTGAAACATCTCACCATGAGTGCCTGACTGACCGTGATAGAAGCACGGGGGTTCAAAGATTCTCGAGAGGATTGTATGGAACCAGCAAGTCTCTAGACGTCAGACTTGCTTCTCATTGTCTCTGCTGAATTCCATTTACATTTGCGTTGACATTTAGGGCATTTGGCAGACATTTAGGGAATTTATCCAAAGCGAAACAAGTAAATGCTTTATTAGAGTTAGCTAACGTTAGCTCCGACAGTGTTGTAATTTCGGAGCTTCGGCGTGAGTGAGCATATTTATAAACTAGAGTTCTTCTGGAATTGTTTCGTGTCGACTTCCTGGTATTCATGATCATGGGAAGCGATCACGATACAAATTAGCCCAAAATCAAATTTTGGGCTTCCTGGTCCAAGCTCTTTTTCCGAGAGAAGCCAGAGGCAACATAATAATACAATTATGAAGAAGAAAAAAAAAAACTCTTCAGGCTGTATATGAAGAATTGTTTGCAATAAAAAGCTGTCATTTTTTAAAATATAGAACCATTTGGTATTTGTTCAGTTTAGCAAAGCACGGATCTATAGACCGATATACTGTATATACTGGTATTACGGATCAGGTCTGCCTCTGCTTGACCAAAGGAGACATAGAACCAGGAAACTCCCCTGTATACAAGACAGGTGGATCCACACCACGTGATCTCTGTCAGGCAGAGCTTTTCACCGTAGGCCTACTCTCCTTGGAGCTCACAGAACCATAGTGAGACTTCACTTTAGCCACATGAGGACTTAATTTATTCCTCCACGAATTGAGTTTTTTCATCACGTAGGCCTTCTTATACGAAATCCATAAAGAAATGTGAATATATTATAATTATATGGGAATTTATCAAAACAAAACGAAATGAACCCAAACTTCCCCGACGCCCAGTGGCTTAGACTTGACAAATTCCCAGGAACAATTCCTCCAGAAACATCCTCCTATACAACCGGGCAGTGAGAGTTTCTGAAGCGTTCTAGGCACACAAAAACCCTCTGCGTCCAGTCAGATGCACTTGAAACAGCTAGCGGGGGCGGCTAAGGGTGTATCCTCTCGTGTACGTTTATACTGCACCGTTGGCATATATTGTTGGCATATATTCTTTTCTTGCAAAATGCGTCTCCGCGTGTCCACATTTAAGATCCTCGAAGCGATCGTGACCTCTGTGTGTCACAATAGTCTCCGGTGCCAACAGAAGCGAGGACTGGCACTTGCTCATTCAGCTTTTAACCTCTGAGAAATCTATTTCAGTACATTAACTTGATCTCTTCGATTGCTTTAGTAGTAGCTCAGACATTAAAGTAGAAACTATAATGATATGTGTATGGGTATGAAATGAAATTAAATATGATATGAGACGTATAACTTGTTGAACAGAAACCTCTCTGGACTATCTGAAGTGTGGGAAACGTGTCAATATGGATGAACAGATCAAAGGCCTGACACGTAAAGTGTCCTGCGTAAAGATTCCTGCGTGTTTGTCACGAGTACATCTCTGACTGTGTGTTCTTCAACGCGGACAACCTTGCAGGGCTTCCAATGTGTTCCTCATTTCTCTTTCCCGGTTTCTGTTCCTCATTTTGTGATGCATTATCTGGCCTTGCTTTGCAATTACAGATGCTAATGGGGTTGCATGGCTTTACTGTGTGTGTGTGTGTGTGTCTGTCTGTTCCTTCCATTCTGTCGCAGGAATGTATCGCCCCAGACACAAGTGGGCTTCAAGATATGGAGCCACCATGCAATTAAGGCAGACACTCTGCTGGGAAAGGCCACTTTAGACCTGCGGAACGTCTTGGATCAACATGAAAGAAAGTGTAGGTCCATGCATTTGCGTACACACGCGCACACACACACACGCACGCAGGCTACCTGGGTTAGCGATATGCAGTGTCCAACACCCCCAGTTTAATTAACTCCAGCAAGCTGTCATTATGGTACACTTTAAAAGGCGTAATGTGTGCATGGCACGCACACGTACCACGGCTGCCCCCCCGTAGATAGACCCAACGGGACGCAGACTATGTGGTGCTAGAACCACCTTTTGGTTGTTAAAGAAATCGGAATCAGAATCACAAACGGGTTTATCACCAAGTTGTTTTCACAGACAATGAATGTGCTTTTGTGGATTGGTGCACAACATTGAACATCAAACAGAAAGTCATTTATATGGAAATTCAAAAAGTTAAATCTGGGGGAATTCGGGTGTCACAGCAGCAGCAGCAGGACTTAAAAAACAGCAAAGATGAAAATTAAGATAAGATAAGATAGTGAAGAAAAATAGTGCAAGAATATAACTCACAGCATAACCTCAACTTAAAATGACAATAAATGATACGATTGCATAGGTAGTGTAACGTAAAGCTGCCCAGTGATCAAGTATATATGTAAAACATGTCAAATAGAAATTATTTCTAAGTTATAAGTAAGGGTTATATATATATATATATATATAAATAAAATTAAAATAAATACTATCTATCTGTCTATCTAAAATAAATACATATAAATACATTCTTTAGGATTGATAGTGGGTTGCAAGGACTAAACGTTGAATCAGGAGAAAGCTCATCGATCATTTGGAGTATAGATTTGATCATATTATGTTACTGAACACCTTTTATCTTATGATTTCTGAACCTGAAACCATCACACAGTCGGGCCATAAAAAATAAAATAAAATATCAATCAAATATGCATCGATTAACTATATTGATAAATCTTGAACTCGTCCCCTTATGTGTGTCACCCCACCGGTTCTCCACCATCATCAGTGGAGAACGTGAAGGAGGTGCTGAAGCTGAGTGTGGATCAGAAGGGGGCGGCGGTGTCCACCGGGGAGCTGACGGTGTACCTGGACGGGCTGGCGGTCGCCGACCACCCGACCGCGCCGCCGCTGACCAACGGCAATGCAACCACCACCACCAGTAAGCTAGCTCTGTCTCTCTCTCTCTCTCTCTCTGTCTCTCTTTCTTTCTTTCTCTCTTCTCTCTCTCTTTCTCTCTTTTTCTTTCTTTCTTTCTTTCTCTCTTTCTCTCTCTTTTTCTTTCTCTCTTCTTTCTCTCTTTCTTTCTTTCTTTCTTTTCCCCAGAGGTTGGAGGTCACCGCTCTTCTACTTTATGTAGGGTTTATAGGATCAGCGATTCGTCTCCCGTAATGTCTTGAAATGATTTAGAGTTCAGGCATTATGTTAGAAAAGGTTAACTTTGACTATCTCTGTCCAGGGTTCCCACAAGAATTTCCCACAGGTTTGTGAAAATGGGCGTAAAATGACCTTGATCCCTGCCTCAAACTATGCCATGTTGGGTTCCTTGCATTTGAGGGGTTTGCGTTTGGACCTGGAGAGTGCTTGAATCTGATGTTCTAAGAGAAAGATGTTCTTTTTTTATTCTGTTCTTTTCCATCTTGTTTTATTGTACTGTATTGCTATGCAACCTGGCACAAGAATTTCCTTCGGGATTAATAAGGTCTATTCTATTCTATTCTATTCTATTCTATTCTAAGCTGTGGCAACTCTGTCTGTCCCTCCCTCCCTCTCCAGAAACCCAACAGAACGGAGACGGCATTCATGAAAACGGAGAAGAATCATCGCCCTCGTCATCGAGGGCAGCCAACAGGTACGTCATCTCGCGGGCGGGAGGCGGGAAATGGGGCTGGCGACGGTGACGTTGAAATATGGTACCGCTGTTGCAGTACAGTATTATGCTAATGAAAACCTGCGAGGCTGCCTCAGGCCTACAGCGATATAGTGACTTGGCAAACCGAGAGCCGGGTTGGTAAACGAATTCCCACGCGTTCCCAGTGAATATGGAATACTGTCTCCAGGACTGATGTGAGTGTCCCCGGGGCACACGGGGGGAGGAAAGCGCAGTTGTTTTATGTCCAGAGAGGATATTAAATAACTGCATCTCATGGAAGGAACGACATCTCATCTCACACACTTGGTGCTTATATACATTGAACCCATTCCACCGCTTGCTCATCACCTCTCTCTCTTGCTCGCTCTCTCTCTCTCCTCCCCCTTTAAGTCACTCTTATCTTTAGCTCTTCTTGCTTTCATCCATTTGTCCTTCCCTTGGTGCCGTGCCGAAGTGCATTTTTGTCCGTGTAAGTGTAATTTAGACCCGCAAGGCCTCGTGTACTGCCAAAAAGCCACAGAGTGCCCCGTCTGCACACCGCCGCACCAGGCGGGTGGGGGTGGGATGTAGCCAGCCACAGCCTGGCCTGTATCTGCATTGCAGTTCCCAGCTGCTGTGCCCTCATAGGAATGAAAACGTGCACACACGCTCACACACACGCTCACACACATGCACCCTCACACACACACACACACATACTGTACACACACACACACTTTATTGAAAGAAGAACAAAGAAGAACATCGCTGAAGGTTTTTCTCAATGGAGAAGATGTTTTCTCTCATCTAGGTCATGTGGGTCGATGAGCCGATTGGTTCAAGTTAGATAGACGGTGATAGGCAGATGTTTCATCCAATCACCCGCCAAGTATTTTTAAGTCATCAAGTGCCTGCCCTTTTCCAACTGCTGCTGTCGTCCTCTTTTAAAATTTTTACCCCTCCGTCAGCCAACCTCCCTCCCTCTTGTTTGTGTCTGCACACGCAGACACAAACAAGAGGGAGAAAACAGCTTGTCTTACCCGAGTAAGCCTTGACTAAAATAAAATTCACCAAAACAGGCCATTCCAAGAAGAATAATAATCAAGGGCGTATTTTTGTTTTGGACATTGGTGGGGACATCACAGATATTGCGTCAAGGATGCGCAATTACGCAACCGTGAGGTGTGGATATTGGTGGGGACATGTCCCCAGCGTCCCCACTAAATTCTACGGCCATGATAATAATAAAAAAACGTCCAATCACACAAAAACAGTCAGCCGCTTAACATGGCAACATGTCTTTTTAAGTCACTTTGCATCATGAAGGAAAAGAATCGCATCGACGGTTTCAGGGGCCAGTCCAGTCCTCCTCTCCTCTATTACTCTTCCAGCGGCGCTGAACGCACGCTCACTGCTGCTGGTAATAAAGCCTCTTTGAATTTAATTTAATTTAATTGAGAGAGAGAGAAAAAAAAGCCCGAGCCCGGCCCGCATCCGAGCTAATGATGGGATAATTGGCCCGAGGCCCGACCCTCGGGCTGTCGGGCTTTCGGCCCCCCGGGCCTCGGGCTCCATTGCAGGGCTCTAGTTGTCGGTAGTAAATGTGAAAGCAGCACATGGGACAGGACCGGGCCTGCTGCTTTATTATAGTCCGTGGCTCCACTCGCAAGCCTTGCTCATCGGCACCGGCATCAACATGTTGTCTTATACATTCCTGGTGTCATTGTTGTGTCTTTCGTGGCCATTAATTAGTTCAATGAACTTGCATTAATCAATTAGCATCCAGGATCGATCCAGGAAGTTTGTGAACTATGCCTCCAAACCAATACCTCATCCCCACGATGTTGGCTTGCACATCCACTACACTTCACATAGGTGTGTGTCACGGTTGTGACGTTTTACCTTTGGTTTAAGTCTAGTTTTGTATTTCTGTGTCCATTGTGTTCCCTTTCTAGTTGTTGTCCTAGGTGTCTATATCGGCTAGGCCAAGTCTCGTTCCCCAGTCAGGATCATTGTGTTCTGTTAAGTGTTCTGTTCCATGTCACTTTTAGTTTGAAGTGCTTTTGTCTGTTTATCTATGTTACTTATGTTACTGTTTATATATTAAATGCCCAGTACAGTTCCTGGGTTGAATCACCGTCACTGTCACCTGCCTGGCTGTCCTACATTTGGTCCTCACCTTTTTGTGGGTCTTGCTGGACTTCAGGGCTTAGGTTACACCCACAGTGTCCCGGGACTCTCGCCAAATGACTTTGGGACACACTTTGGTTCGCTAAGAGTTCGCTTTTATCGTTGCAACGTATTTTTATCGTTTTTTCCCGGGTCAGTCGTCACCACATGGTGATATGTGATGGACGAATTCTTGGGTACAGAGAGAGACATCGGTGCTCGAAGCATGGCTGTCATTTCTCTCTTTGTAGTCTGTGATGGAGTGACGGGCTCGCCGCATTCTTCCCGGGTCAGAGCATGACGTCGAGCCGAGGCGTAGGGTATGCGGTCGCGCGTTCGGACGCACATTTATACATTTGCGCTTAACTCCATCCCTGTAGTCACACACAACACACACAACACACACACACACAGAACAGATAACTGCTCGCGCTAGCCGCTCCTTTTCACTACAGTTGCGTTTTTTGTGCGGCAGCAGTTCAGGAGGTAAGAGTGGTTGTCTGGCAAGAGGAAGGTTGTTGGTTTGATCCCGGACTCCGCCTCCTAGCTACGTGTCGAGGTCCCTGAGCAAGACACCACCTAACCCTAACTGCTCCTGACATGTTGGTTGTTACCTTGCATGGTTGACACCGCCGTCGGTGTATAAATGGGTGAATACGAGGCAATACTGTAAATGCAATCCATTTACCATTTAGTTCATGTTGTTCCATGTTGTGTGTTGTGTGTTCGGTTTCCAATGAAGCACGTTGAACGGGACAGAAGCGAGCCCTGCCAATGGCCTCAGCTCAGACTCCTGTTCGGCCGTCAACGGCGAAGGCGAGGAGGTCGGTGGCTCCTCGCACCCCCACCCTGACCCTGTCGTCAACGGAAACGGAAATGCCTCCACATCAAACTACACCGCTGCCTGCAAACCCCTCGATGGTGACGCCACCACCACCAACGGCACTGGTGAGTTAACTCAGAAGTGCGGGCTAAATGCTGCCTCTAGTGTCCTCATAACACAATTATTAATTATTAATTATTAATAATTTGGCATGTAGAGTTGAGCTGCTGCTGACGGGAGTAAATAAATTCCCCTTCAGCTCCACCTCAGGGACCTCAATTGCAATTGTGCCAAAGTATTGTAGACTGCCATTGTAGAGAAAGAGAGAGAGAGAGAGAGAGAGAGAGATGCTATCGAAGGATTGCAGTATATGTTGAAGGGGAATTTCTCTCTAAAACTCATCCGGGGTCATTCTCAGACCTACTCAGGCCTCGAGTAGGTCGAGGTCGAGTTTTAAAGTACTACTCCCCTTGTAAAGGCAGTCTTTCATCGTCCGTCACTCTCCCTCTTTCTGATCGCTGTAGTGAACGGAGACGGCGGTGTCGGCGTCGGAGCTGCTGTCCACCCCTCGTCGTCCGCCGCCACGGAGGATGCGACGGACAACCACCAAGAGCTTAGCCAGCACCGAGGCCCGCCCGACCCGGACCCGACCGCCGAAAGCACAACCCCAGGCCCCGCCACCACCACCACCACCATCACCACCACTGCAACCACCTCATCCTCCACCTCCGCCTCCGACTCGAACGCCCCAACCCTCCGCGCGTCCGCTGACCCCGCGGTGTCCTCCTTCTCCTCCGCCACCACCTCCTCCTCCTCCTCCTCCCTCCCGCCTGCTCCGGGTGAACCAGCGGCCTCTGGAGGTGAAGAAGGTGGTGGCGGCGGCGGTGGTGGTGGTGCCGGTGCTGCCGCGAGCAGTGAGGCCTCAGCTCCAGACGGGGCCAAGCCCAGGCAGCAGACCCCCAACAACAACAACAACACGGCCGCCTCCGATGCCCTGCCGCCGGGGTGAGAAACCTACCCGTGTGGGGGGATCCGGGAGGCGTGGGAGTGTTACCCATGGAGGGCCTCTGGAATAGCATTGAGCTATAGTGTGCCCAGTGTAGCCTATGTTAAGTCTTTTCCTAGCTTTAAAGCCGGAAGGGATATTCTGTATGGATTAGAGTTGAGTGAATTGAGCAATACATTTGTCGTCATTTTATCCGCCATACTCGATGATTGATCCATACATTATCTAATGTCTAAATACCTTGTTTCCCTCGGGATATTCCTAGGTGGGAGCAGAGGAAAGACCCCCATGGACGCACGTACTACGTAGACCACAACACCAGGACCACCACCTGGGAGAGACCGCAGCCTCTACCGACAGGGTAAGACCACCACCCCACCGGCCCTCCCCCACCCCTCCTCTCCCCCTCTCCCCCTCTCCCCCAACCAGCCCCCGTCCTCCCTTCAAAACCTTATCGTTAACATAACGTAGAGCGAGAGAGCCATAGTGGATGAACACGCAGAAAGCCACAGATTCCTGCTGATGCGAGAGATAAATGGGTCACAAATCACACGGGAAAATCAGAGCTTCTGTTCGATGAAATCACTTGAAATACGACCAGGGGGTTGAAAGGGCCGCACAAGCAAAGATATATGTACTGTAGACGCTGGCAGAACTACAAGTAATGCTGTCATCATTGAGAATGCGTATCCTGCATCCAGCCTATATCCTTTTGTTCTAGGTCAAAGTCAAAGTGTGTTATTGTCATGGGGTCATCATAACACAGGGCCATTCTGAACCGTGAAATTGTTGTGACATGGCAGGCAACAGTACGCCGAAAAAGATAAAATAACAAAAATAAAAATAAAATATTATATATATTACTATATATATAGAATCAGAAGGGTCTGTATCCAGAGTATTTAAATATAGCAGAGTGTGACAGAGTCACAGCCCACAGGGGAGGGGTTTGTAGCTGTTCCATAGTTGTGAATAACAATGGTCAAGAGTCCGATCACCACGGGTTGGAAAGTGAATGTGCTGGTGATATTTAGGCATAAATTCTTCATATTAGTCCTATTAACGTCGGCAACAACAATAGACGCTGCCTCAGGGTGAGCGTTCTCTCATCCATTAATTACTCCATACAGGTCATCTAGCGTGCACGTTTTATCCGCCTGCGGTGAAATGTAGACTGAAGATGAATTGCCGAGGTAGGTAGATATGAGGGGTGGAAGTAACAAAAATTAATAAATGAATGTGTAGTCGATTAAAATGCAATCAAATTAAATAGTCACTTGATGATTCAGCAAATGATTTAATTAATTCAGAACCAAACTGATTAAAATGCAATCAATAAAATAATCACTTGATGAATTAGCAAATGATTTAATTAATTCAGAACCAAACTGAATAAAACATCATCAATAAAATAAAATAACAATCAAACACATCATTGAAATAAAGACTGGTTTTATCTAATCAGCTTGACATTCAATTCAGTGCCTGCAATTCCATTCACCACCACTTTTAAATCGAGGACACTTTCATGTTAGAAGGGTGGAAGTAACAAAAATTAATAAATTAATGTGTAATCTATTAAAATGCAATCAAATTAAATAGTCACTTGATGATTCAGCAAACAATTTAATTAATTCAGAACTAAACTGATTAAAATGGGCAATCAAATAAAATATCACTTTATGAATTTAGCAAATGATTTTACTTAATTCAGAGCCAAACTGAATAAACATCATCAATAAAATGAAACAACAACAAACACATAAATTGAAATAAGACCAGGCTATCCTAATCGACTGGACATGCCTTTTGGATCGTCAGATATGCATGGTGCATCAAACAGAACGGCAAACGGTGAGTAAAACATTTTGACATTATAGGGGGATTATATGCTGTGTGTTTGACTTCAAGGCGATGTCTATGGAACGGATTAGTATTGTCCAGTCGATTAGGATAGCCTGGATGTAAATCTGTGGGCGGGGTCATGTGATTGACACATGCAGCACACACCGCTCTAACGATGAAAGTGTCCTCGATTTGAAAGTGGTGGCGAATGGAATTGCAGGCACTGAATTGAATGTCAAGGTGATTATATAAAACCAGTCTTTATTTCAATGATGTGTTTGATTGTTATTTCATTTTATTGATGATGTTTTATTCAGTTTGGTTCTGAATTAATTAAATCATTTGCTAATTCATCAAGTGATTATTTTATTTGATTGCATTTTAATCAGTTTGGTTCTGAATTAATTAAATCATTTGCTGAATCATCAAGTGACTATTTAATTTGATTGCATTTTAATCGACTACACATTCATTTATACATTTTTGTTACTTCCACCCCTCATAGGTAGAAGGGCCGTACATTTATAGATAAGAGCTCAAGGTCCGGTGAGCAATGTGTTGTGGGTACTGCTACATCCGAACCCCAGCGAGAGTTGAACATAAAGCATACCCCCCTGCGTTTACCAGACTCCCTGGTTCAGTCCTGCCGGTAGATGGAGAAACCGGCTGGGGACAATGGCCCGAGTCGGGTACCCTCGGGTCCAGCCATGTTCCTGTAAACGCCATCACGCAGCAGTTCGCAGTATCCTGCTGGAAGTTAATCCGTGCGTGTAGTTCGTCCATTTTAGTGTCCAGGGGTTGAACATTTACAAGCAATATGCTTGGTAGTGTCGGGTTGTGGCATCTCGTGTTCACGGGTCACCGGGGGAAATTAATGAATCCCATGCATGTCAGAAAATGCATGCAACATTTGTGAGCTATTCCCCTGTACACCACAGCCATCTGTTGGCTAAACGTATTCCCTTCGATCTCTCTATCCATGTGTAGTTTGCGAGACTCTCACCCTCTTTCCCCCACTCCCACCCTCACCCTCTCTCCCCCACTCCCACCCTCACCCTACGGCTTCCAGCTGGGAGAGGCGGGTGGACGACCGCGGCCGCATCTACTACGTGGACCACAACACGCGCACCACCACCTGGCAGCGGCCCACCATGGAGTCCGTCCGCAACTTTGAGCAGTGGCAGAGCCAACGGAGCCAGCTGCAGGGCGCCATGCACCAGTTCAACCAGAGATACCTCTACTCCGTAAGCGGGGGGAACGCTGTCCACTGTGGGCGGCTCCATCCAAGCTCCGAGGCTCAGAGCGCATTGTCGCGGTGGTCGGGTTAGCCGCCATTAAGCCTGAGAAAAAAAAATGAAACGTGGTCATTTTATGGTCGCCCCTGACTTTTTGGACAGAATGTTTTTCATATTTACTACTGCTCCCGTGGGATACAAAATGGAAGAACCCCGGCATGAAATAATTTGCCGTCCCTCAGGTGCGATGGAATGTTGTTCCCTCTTTTTTTCGTTTGTTATTTTGGACACTGGTTCATGTCAGACAGTGGACCTTTCCTCTGGTGGTGGCTGCGAAACTCTGTTGTGTATGGTTGGAGTGTGTGTGTGTGTGTGTGGTCGGTGGCTGTGACGATGATTAACACGTGAGAGGTCAAAAGGTCAAGCGGTGGGGCCAGCCACATGCTGTCAGTCCCCCAGAAACGTAGGCCTTGTGCAAAAATATTGCATTCATTAGAATATTTTCGTTTTCTACTTGAATTGGCCTTTCGTTGGCCTTTGTTTTAGTGTATTGTTTTATGTATTTTAACACTTTCAGTCGAACTTAGGGCTCAATATTGACCACCGGATTTTACTCTTAATTTACTTGTTTCTCTCTCCGTCTCGGTGGATCCTTGGCTGTCGGCCTCATGTACGTCCACGTGTGCCGACCCCGCTACCAGGCCTCCATGATGTCCGCGGAGAACGACCCCCTGGGGCCCCTCCCACCTGGCTGGGGTGAGTTCTGCTCCTCTGCCCCCCCCCCCCCCGCCGTGATACAGCAGCTCAACTGTGCTGTGGATGGGTAGCGTCCTCCGTATGCAGGGCTAATGTCTGCAGCGTTAGCCTGCTGTTAGTGTATGTGTGTGTGTGTGTGCGTGTGCTATAACAACACGGGCACATACAGTAGCAGCGAACAGTATTTAGTACATGCATGCAGTAACAACAACATTCTTCACATGCCGTACAACCAGACACTGTGAACCCACTTCCCAGCCCCCTGTAATTTGTGAGACATGTTTTGAGTACGTCATGGCTGGGGGTGGATTTTAACTTCCCAGTTTTTTTTTGTTGCAGTATGCTGCAAGAGCGTCACGATTGGCCGACTTGTTCATCCCTTATCGGACTGTCACTGATCTACGGTCTCATTTACTGTCCGCTGCGGTCAATTGGGGCTCGGGAATTTGATCTGAC
>PIJE02001660.1:102722-110813 GCA_002895965.2 Coryphaenoides rupestris
GTTTAGCGTGCTACGGGTGGGTTCAGAGACGGATTGGAGAAGTGTTTTTTCTTAATTCCCGACACCGGGTGCAGCCCAGCCCACCCAATTTCGCTGTTTTTAACCTTATTTCAAAGGAACTTGAAGCGTGTTCCATTAATTTAGCCATCATGAGTTGAAGATGAAATGTACTAATCTTACTGTTGTTTCACTTTTTCATCAAATCCATCCATCCATCCATTTGCGTCCGCTTACCCGGGGCCGGGTCGTGGTGGCAGCCGGCTAAGCAGGGCCCCCCAGGCTCCCTTCTCCCCAGCCACGCTCTCTAGTTCCTCCTGGGGGATCCCGAGGCGTTCCCAGGCCAGACGAGATATATAATCCCTCCAGCGGGTTCTGGGTCTGCCCCGGGGTCTCCTCCCAGTTGGACGTGCCCGGAAAACCTCCAAAGGGAGGCGCCCGGGGGGCATCCTAATCAGATGCCCGAACCACCTCAGCTGACTCCTTTTGATGCGGAGGAGCAGCGGCTCTACTCCGAGCTCCCTCCGGATGTCTGAGCTCGAATACAGAGGCTGAAGTCAAATCAAGTCAGCACCTTTCACTGAGAGATCCACAAGATAGAAAGATAGAAAGAGTGCAAGATATTTAAAAGAGAGGAACATTTTAAACAGATAAATATTACAGTGCAGATTAATGTTGCCCTGGATTTCTTAGCAGGCCCTGGCAAGCAGAGATGTTTTAAGCCCTGATTTAAAGATCAGTACAGTGGTGTCAAGGCTTTTCTGTGGGTCTATAATTACACTGCATTGGGTGGGCGGGGCTTACGATTTAAATTAAAGGTGCAGTGTGTATGTAAGTAAACTCCTGTTTTTAGCTGGAGGACTTCCACCTCCAAGTTCCAAAAAATGCGAGCTGAGCACTTGCATGGAACATTTTTAGAATAAAATGCCGAAAGACAGAAAAATGTGATTTGGTGGTTGACTTGCCCTTCAACGTTACAATTCCAAAATCACTTTTTTTGCGATTGTTTTCACAAAGGTTCTTTTTCAACGGTTCAAATATTTCGTCACAAAGCGAAAAGGGCACCGAAGACAAAAAAAGACATCTTTAGCTGACAGATACAGACACCTGTACTTACTTAAGTTCACTAAACATTTGACCGGGACAAACAAATCACTCGCTCCTCCAGTTCTGGGGCTTCTGTCTACAGAGGTCGACGTCGGCGGATGAGGACGCCTCCTCCGCGGTCGCCGTCGGTTACCGTGTTGTTGTCGTTCTCCCGTTTTTTCCCCCCAATATGGCGGCATGTGTCCCACAAAACTGTTGGAGGCGGTTCGCGCGAAAACAACACGAACCAAACTAAACGTGCCCTTGTTGTGTTTAACGTGACGGATCACACACCACACACACACACACACACACACACACACACACACACACACACAAACGGTGGTATTTCTTCTCTATGTATTGAGTGGTGACATTCGGGGGGAGGGGGTCGTTGCGTTCATTCGGTCCATTCCCTTCCTGTACCGACGCTAACGTAACCCTAGCGCTCTCTTTGTCCCCCCCCCTCAGAACCCGGCCATCAATGGAGACGAGGAACTCCCCAAGGGATTCCTGTACAAGGTGAACAGGGGTGGGAGGGGGGTAGGGGGGGAGAGGGGGAGGGGGCGGAGCTTGTCAACATACTGCTTACAAGCACATCACTGGCTTGGCTTACACACACACACACACACACACACACACACACACACACACACACACACACACACACACACACACACACACACACACACACACACACACACACACACACACACACACACACAGAGAGATCATCAATTATTCAGGCTGGGTTTCACAATATTGACCCGGAGGACTCTGGTTTCAATGTTGAGTTTTTTCATAAAAGAAGCTATAATGTGCCAAGTGTAAGGTTTTGCCCTTTAAAAGACTGCAAGAGGGGAAGAGTTGGTTATACTTGTGTGTGTGTGTGTGTGTGTGTGTGTGTGTGTGTGTGTGTGTGTGTGCGCCCCCTCCAGGTGAAAGCCCTGCACGACTACGCAGCCACCGACGGGGACGAGCTGGAGCTGAAGACCGGAGACATGGTGCTGGTGTTGGCCTCCGAGAACCCCGATGAACAGGTCCGTCGCAGGCAACCTCCAACGTTTATGGGGACATAATGGGTTTATGGGGACATAATGGGTTTATGGGGACATGATGGGTTTATGGGGACATTTTTCCATTGTGTTAACATTGAATATAATGTACGACATTGTTCCTCCTGAAGCTGAGGTTCGACAATCGTCCAGCACCCTGGAATAAACTTTCCCGGGGAGGCTGAGCAGTGTGATACCCCGATAGTTGGAGCACACCCTCCGGTCCCCTTTTTTTAAAATGGGGACCACCACCCCGGTCTGCCATTCCACAGGTACTGTCCCCGACCTCCACGCTACATTGACTAGGCGTGTCAGCCACGACAGCCCGACAATGTCCAGAGCCTTCAGCATCTCAGGGCGAATCTCATCCACACCTGGCGCCTTGCCACTGAAGAGCTTTTTGACTACTTCAGTGACCTCTACCAAGGATATGGGTGAGACTTCCCCCGAGTCTTCAGACTCTGCCTCTTCCACAGAGGACGTGGGCACACACAACAGTCAGAGCCTTCCCCCCAGCGACTTGCAGTCGCATGGAGGCGACCCTCTCGTCCACCGGAGAGAACTCCAACACAGCGGCGCTCAGCCGGGGACTTGCGAGTATCCCCACACCCGCCTGGCACCTCACACCCTGGGCAACTCCGGAGAAGTAGAGGGTCCAGTCCCTCTCCAGGAGTTTGGTTCCAGACCCCGGTGCTGTGCGTGGAGGTGAGCCAACCATATCTAGTTGGTACCGGCTCCACCTCCCGCACCAGCTCAGGCTCCTTCCCCGCCAGTGAGGTGACGTTTCCACGTCCCTAGCACCAGTCGGCGATGAACGGGGATCCGCACGCCCAGGACCCCGCTTTTGCCTACCGCCCGGTATACAACGCACACGACCCCAATGACTCTCCCTGCAGGTGGTGAGCCCACAGGGAGGTGACTCCACGTAGTCTTTTCGGGGCTTGGCCCGGACGGTCCCCGTGGATCCAGGCCGGCCACCAGCGCTCCGCCGACGAGCTACCTCCCAGGTCTGGCTCCAGTAAGGGTGCCCCGGTTTCGCTTGTCCCGGGCGGAGGTGACTGTGTTCTTTGGGAGTCTTTTCATGGGGTCTTTGAATCGCTCTTAGTCTGGCCCCTCCCCTGGGACCACTTTGCCTTGGGAGACCTACCAGGGGCTAATGCCCCGGACAAACACAGCTCCCTGGGTCACGGGGGCACCCAAACCCCCCACACACGTTAAGGTGGCGATTCTTTGGGGGGGCTTTCATCAAATGTACTTGTTGTAAATCGCTTTGGACAAAAGCGTCAAAGCCAAATTCCTCAATGTAAATGTGATTTTACCCCATAGCATTCAGCACATTTTCTGCAGAAAATGCACTTTTTAGTATTCCCTATGTTCCTTTGACTTGGGCCGTTCCAACCTTCCAGACCAGCATCTGTATGCTCTTTGCTCAGGTGTTTGTGGATGGATTGCTAGTGCTGCTGTGAAATGCCACAGACATTTGGACGGTTTTTCAAAAGTTTTTTTCGGGGGAGGGGGGGAAGAGGTTCTGGGGGAAACATTTACACGCAACCACTTTGGTAGCGGACTCTACTGCTGTAGCCGCCATGTTTTATTTATTTATTTTTGGTGTTTTACTGTAGGTGTTGACAGCAGCCTTCCGATGCCGTGAGAGCCAAAAGTCGACTGACGCAAACGCAGAAATTACGTTGTCATATTGAAGTGACACCTTTATTATAACAGGAATTGAATTGAATACTATGCGCTTTAGAAGATGGAAAACTTCCCACAAAAAAACAAACATTGATGCATTGTGTTCTCATGCATATGTGAAGTGTTTTACTGTTCCGGTGTGTGTGTGTGCGTGCGTGTGTGCGTGTGTGTGTTCAGATTATGGCCCTAAAGCCCTACGACCTGAGGAGGAGACTCTATGTCATCTTCAGAGGAGAGGAGGGGCTGGACTATGGGGGCCTCGCGAGGTAGGACGCACGCACACACACACGCACACGCACGCACACGGACACACACACACTCACACATGGAGACACACACGCACACACAAACGGACACACACTTTACATGTATTATTCTATTGTTTTTATTCTTATGTTATTTTTGAGCAACCTCTGGCACAAGAATTTCCTTCAGGATTAATAAAGTTCTATCTTATCTTATATTAGCGTATTTATTATGTTGTGTGAGGCCCTGTCTCTCCTTCACACATCTCCTTTGTCTCTCTCTCCTCTGTCTCCTCACTCCCCTCGATCACCGCCGCCACCAACCTCCACCACCACCTCCTCTAACTCCACCAACAACACCAACAACCACCACCACCTCTACCACTTCCACCACCGCCTCCACCAACCTCCTCTGCCACCACCACCTCCACCGCCACGGCGCAGGGAGTGGTTCTTCCTGCTGTCCCACGAGGTGCTCAACCCCATGTACTGTCTGTTCGAGTACGCGGGCAAGAGCAACTACTGTCTGCAGATCAACCCCGCCTCCACCATCAACCCCGACCACCTGTCCTACTTTTGCTTCATCGGTCCGCTTCATCGCCATGGCAAGTACTGTACACACACACACACACACACACACACACACACACACACCACACACACACCACACACAACACACAGACACAACACACTTCAGGTGGCACTCAACACCCTACACTTTGCCACACACCTGCAGGTGTAGCCGGCTAGAATTGTGTAGAAACTACAGGGTGCAACTATGTAATACATTTGATGTTTGGTGTTTATTGTTGTTGTTGTTGTTGTTGTTGGTATGTTGTTGTTTTTCTCTTTGTCTTTCTCCCTCTCTCTGTCTTTCTCTCTCTGTGTCTCTCTCTCATTTTCTTCTCTCTCTTTCTCTCTTTCTCTCTTTTTTCATTCTGTGTGTGTCTCTTTCTCTGTTTCTCTCTCGGTTTCTCTGTGTCTCCCTCTCTCTCTGTCTCTCTGTCTCCCTCTCTCTCTGTGTGTCCCTCCTTCTCTGTCTCTCTGTCTCCCTCTCTCTCTGTGTCTCTCTGTGTCCCTCTCTCTGTGTGTCTCTCTCTCTCTCTGTCTCTCTGTCTCCCTCTCTCTCTGTGTGTCCCTCTCTCTCTGTCTCTCTGTCTCCCTCTCTCTCTGTGTCTCTCTGTGTCCCTCTCTCTGTGTCTCTCTCTCTCTCTGTCTCTCTGTGTCTCCCTCTCTCTCTGTGTCTCTCTATCTCTCTCTGTCTCTCTGTGTCCCTCTCTCTCTGTCTCCCCCTCTCTCTCTCTGTCTCTCTATCTCTCTCTGCCTCTCTGTGTCTCCCTCTCTCTCTGTGTCCCCCTCTCTCTGTGTCTCTCTGTGTCTCTCTGTGTCCCTGTCTGTGTGTCTCTCTGTCTCTCTGTCTCTCTATCTCTCTGTGTCCCTCTCTCTCTCTGTCTCTCTGTGTCTCTCTCTCCCTCTGTCTCTCTCTGTCCCCTCTGCTAACGTCCGTCTCTCATCTCCCTCTACCGTTTCATCTCACCGCGTGCCGGGCGACAGGCACTGTTCCACGGCAAGTTCATCGACACGGGCTTCTCGCTGCCCTTCTACAAGCGCATGCTGAACAAGAAGCTGATCCTGAAGGACCTGGAGTCCATCGACCCCGAGTTCTACAACTCCCTCATCTGGATCCGGTAACGGCCCGCGACACAACCTCCTTTTACGGCTCCTCATACACAGCTCCCGATATTAAAATGTACCTTTTTTGGTTGTGAGCGACGAGCTGACGTCTGTGTGTGTGTCTGTGTGTGTGTGTGTGTGTGTGTGTGTGTGTGTGTGTGTGTGTGTGTGTGTGTGTGTGTGTGTGTGTGTGTGTGTGTGTGTGTGTGTGTGTGTGTGTGTGTGTGTGTGTGTGCGCGCGCGCGTGAAGTGGAGAACGGGAACTCTCTGACGAGGCGGCAGTGCATTGAGTTCGGTGTGGAGGTCGTTAAAACATCCTCTTAACTCCCACGTGGAGAGGGAGCATTTCACGCTCGTCACAACAAAGACGAAACATAAATCCTGACGGTGTTCTCCGTTCTGCCTCCTTCTCCTCCTCCTCCTTCTCCTCCTCATCCTCCTCTGCCTATTCCTCCTTCTCCTCCTCCTTTTCTTTCTCCTCCTCTTCCTCCTCATCTCCTCCTCCGTCTCCTCTCCCTTCTCCTCCTCCTCCTCCTCATCTCCCTCCTCCGTCTCCTCTTCCTTCTCCTTCTTCTCCTCCTCCTCTTCCTCTTCCTTTTCCTCCTTCTCCTGCTCCTTTTCTTTCTCCTCCTCTTCCCTCTCCTCCTCCACTTCCTTCTGCTCCTCCTCCTCTTCCCTCTCCTCCTCCTCCTCTTCCCTCTCCTCCTCCACCTCCTTCTCCTCTTCATTCTCCCCTTCTCCTCTCCTCCTCTTCCCTCTCCTCCTCCTCCTCTGCCTCCTCCGCAGGGACAACAACATCGAGGAGTGCGGCCTGGAGTTGTTCTTCTCGGTGGACATGGAGATCCTTGGCAAGATCACCTCCCACGACCTGAAGCCGGACGGCACCAACGTCGCAGGTCACCCGAGGAGAACAAGGAGGAGTACCATCGGGTAATGTGACCAATGGGGGGAGGAGTGAGGTGGTGGGGGGGGGGGGGGGGAGGAGGAGGAGGAGAGGGAGGGAGGGAGGGAGGGAGGGGGGAGGCGCGGGGGCAAACGTGCTCCCAAATAGGCATTCCGGAGGGCCACGTTGTCTTGCCCTTTCAGACATGTGTGTCGAGATTAGTCGGGAACAAATTGGTCCACCGCTCGCCCGCGAGGAATGTCCACAGTTCGACCGTGAATCATGGAGGGAGGGGGAGGAGGAGGAGGAGTAGGAGGAGGTGGTGGTGGTGG
This sequence comes from Coryphaenoides rupestris, assembly GCA_002895965.2. NCBI lineage: Eukaryota > Metazoa > Chordata > Actinopteri > Gadiformes > Macrouridae > Coryphaenoides > Coryphaenoides rupestris. Next base: position 109,687 of record PIJE02001660.1, read on the forward strand.
TGTTTATCGCCCTCGTAAAGCATCAGAAACGCCACACCACCGGGTGCTTATGGATTGAAAGCAAGTCCAAGGGTCTGAGGGTCGTTACATGTGTTACGTGTGTGTGAATTTACAGTGTGCCGTCAGACTACAACTGTTTTTCCTTCCTCTCTAATGTTTAAAAACCTCTAATTTGTACCATTTACACGGGCAGAGCTTCGCAACGTAATTGTCAATATCAAAAAGTCAATATCCTAACGACTAATACCGGAACAACCGGCCGTCTTATCGGATTGTCGCCCAGCCCTGCGCATTAGCAAACACTTTTATGTGCTCATGGTGGCCTGGGTGGTCTCTGGTTGGTTGTAATTGTCACGATCGCCGGTCGTGTCTCCGGGCTCCCGGGCGCCAGTGCCGCCCCTGGAGGATTAGCGGGGCTCACGTGCACCAGTGCCGCCCCTGGGTGGTTAGCGCACCTGCGCTACTTTCGCAGCTGCCCGCAATTAACAATTATGCACTGCATAAAAGCCCCAGTTTTCCACCACGTGTGTCGGACCATTGCTAATGTCATTGTTATGTCTTGTTGCACATTACTTGTTAAATCGTAACTTAATGACCTGCCTACCAACCTACCTACTCACCTGCCTGCCTACCTACCTACCTGCCTGCCTGCCTGCCTGCCCTGTCTGTCCTCACCTGTCTGCCTCAGCCGATATCAACGGTAAATAAATAACATTCTCTTCTGCATAACCCCGAGTCCGGAGTCTTGCGTTTGGGTCCTCCTGCCCCACATCGTGACAGTAATGGTGTGTGTGTGTGTGTGTGTGTCTTTGTGTGTGCGTGCGTGCAGCCTGATGGCGGAGTGGCGGTTCTCGCGCGGCGTGGAGGGCCAGACCAAAGCCTTCCTGGACGGCTTCAACGAGGTGGTGCCTCTCCAGTGGCTCCAGTACTTTGACGAGAAGGAGTTGGAGGTGAGCGGGGGTGTGCTGGTGCTGGGATACGCTTACACGCACACGCGCACGCGCACACACACGCACACACACACACACACACACACACACACACACACACACACACACACACATTTTCGTTACATAATCCATCCACACTCAGTGAAAGTAAATTATTCTGATTTGTTGAAAATAACA
>PIJE02001661.1:0-5000 GCA_002895965.2 Coryphaenoides rupestris
AGTAACCATGGCCTCAGGTGAACTAATTAAGTCACCTACTTCAGACTTCATGAATTACCTAAACCCAGATTTAATACCATACGGGTTATAACTATCATCACCAACGGATGCACTTTTTAAAATTGAACCTCGCTTAAAGTGGTAAAGCTAGATTTATTGTCAAAGTGAGAGGACAATGAAGGTGTCACCAAAAGGCTTCTTGCAATCCATACCCCATTAATAATCGTACCGATAAAACTGGGGGGACCTTCGCCCCAAATCATGACTGGAATTCATGTCCAATTTGCTTTGAGGTGCACTACTTGGCAGTGGAGTGATTTCAAGCAGCTGTGAACCAGCTGGATGGACATCCCTTATAGAAGGTGTAATATGTTGATGGAGGTATCACAGTAGGAGGTATATACAGTATATAGTGTATATACAGTATATAGTGCCTTCTGGCCATTCAAATCACTTTGAGTTAATGCTTCACATCCACCCACCACATTTACACTACAACCACGGCATGAAGCACGCACCACAACAACCGGCTTCTTGTAGACGACAACCCGCTTGCAGGTCTGGCTCACGGATACGGGAACGACGCCAATTACTCGGCTTGTTTTTTTGCTCGGATCTAGTATTTTGCATTTACATAGGGCATTTAACGATTTTATCCAAAGCGACTTACAAAGAGTACATTTGTTGAAGGAGACCGCAATATAGCGCTGTGGTACATAAAGATAACAATAGAGCTGTTTGAGCATTCATAGTTACAAGGCTAATGGAACGAGTTTCATAATTGCTTGGTTGCCTGCATAATAGCTGGGATAAGAGCAGACGTGCCATTTTGAGCACATTACCAACATCTAAGAACAAACAATATGCCAAGCAATGGCAAGTACTATTAATCATGCCAAGACATACAAACACGCAAGTTAGTGCTAGGGTTCACAGAGGGAAGGTGGGAATCTAACCAGAAACCCCTGCTTACCCTCCCCTCCATCACTCCTATAACCATCATCTCACCGAATATGAAATATGCCGTGGTGATCAACTGCAATCTCTCTTTATTCAACCCTTATCTGACTGGCCACTTTTATTCTGACCCGTTTCTTGGATCCATTAACTCAAGGCATGTACTTGTTGCTGTGCCTTGAAGTGGTGTGGCATTAGCGTCACTGTGCGTGAAAGAGGAACACAAAACAAGCGTGGCTCACAGAGACGCCGGCGGTGGAGGAGTAAACAGCTGATTAGATCAGTGGCCGTCGATGGAATATCCTGCCAACAATTGAAGAGACACTCCACTTCCACGCAACGCCACGTCTATCTAAACACACACACACATGCGCACGCACGCACTCACTCGCAGAAGGTCACCGGAGGCGGAAGACAAACAAAAATCAGTGCTAATTGCTTGCTGTTGGTGTTGCTCCCCGCCTTTTTCGGAAGTACAGCAAACTATTTTAAGTCGCGTCGGTGACAGACATGTAAACAGCCGGCGCGACGCATGCGAAACACACTGCGGATGCCTGAGGTGCCCAGGTGACGTGGGCTTCCCAGTCACACGTTCGTACAAAGGATGCAACTCCTCACTCATCTCCTCCATCCTGTTTACCAGCCAGGGGACCTGATTGCCACTCAGGAACACCGCCACGCAGGAAATAACTGAATGATTGGTCTCGCGCTGGAACATGAAAAACCACGAGGTCATGATTCAACAGCGAGTGGCTGCCATCAACTCCGCCGGACACCTTCTCATTTATCCACGTGTTGCCTCGATGCAACGGAATGTCAACCAGCTGCCATTTCCATACACATGTGCGTCAACTTGTTTCTACGTTTGTCCTCAATGACAGAATCAAACACATATTTCATATTTCAACTCATTAAAATCACTTAATATTTTGTTGACTTGACTTGATTCATGAGATGAGCATCTGTACTTTCAAATTGTTATTAGTTGTTAGACAACAAAGAGTGAAAGGAGATGGTAGATTAGGTAAATAGAATACAATTATATGTGAAACCAAACCCCTTCCATTTCCCTAACCTTGAATAGAAGAATTAGGAAAACAAGGCCCACTGTGAAATCCCAGGCACAATAGTGTGAATGCAGCCCAGTCAAGGTACCTCAAGGTAAACCCTTGTAATGACAGAATCAATGGAAGATTGCCAAATTGATGGCTACTCACTGAGGCAGCGGCGGTGGGGGAAATCTAAGAATGGAGAGAGTGAATGAGGCGTGTTTGCCCTTCAGCTGAGAAGTTCTCAGAGAAGAAACTCTCAGGGGGGGAAATGAACACCACGACCAAAGCTGTTGGAACAAGGTTTTTGACTAAATACAGTAACCACACGTAAGGTGGCACGAAACGTTGCACTCTAATGCAAAAGGTTCATCACCCTCTGCACTTGCACATTGAATTTGTGTCTTTGTTTTTCTTCTGCAGCTGGAAAACTACATTCAAGACAGCATGAAGCAGGAGATGGTCCAATTCCAACAGACGGCCGTGCAGAACCACACGGCCACCATGATCAAAATGGGGACCAACATGCTCAGTCACAGCGCTGAACAAACACGGAAGATCACTAGCGTGGAGGCACAGGTGCGGCTGTCACCACACGATAACCAAGAACAACACAGATGCAAACGTTTAGCGTGAAAAGGCTGTAGCCTATCACTGATGATGCAGCTTTCTGTGTGTGCAGTGCTACACTTTCAGAAAACAAAATGAACAAAATATGAGGATTACTTGGAACAGGGACAACAATTGGAGCGCGCCAACAATAATCATATCTCTATCGTTATCTGCCCCCTATTTAAGCCACATTTCAGTGTACTATGCCGCTGCTTCATCTGCCCTGATGACTAAGAATTTTGGGTCGAATCATCTCTTTTGCCTTATCTAAGTCCAAGTGTAAACTCACATCTTTGGCCTGTCGGGTAATACTGTTCTTTTATCTCTACAGAACTCTGTCTGTCATTTTTGTCTGTCTGTAACTGTCTTTCTCCCTCCCTCCCTCCCTCCTCCTCCTCCTCCCCCCTCCTCTCCCACGTCCGCTCCTTCATCCGCTCCTTCTTCCTCCTCTCCCACTTCCAACACATCCTCCTCCTCGTCCAACTCTCTCGAACTCTCCACCACCCAGGTCCTCTCCTATTTATTGTCTGCAGGCCGGCCATTGATTGGCTGCCGCCTAGTTCCTTCAACGAGGCGCAGCCCATTTCACAAAGGCTGATTGCCTCTCTCCATATTCCTGTCTCCTCGGCTCCCTCTGGGGGCCGAATGGGGAATTGCGGTTCCCCCGACTGTCGTCCACTCTTTAGTCGGCCCCTCAGTGGCCGTCTGCCACACCGTGTTAATGCCATGCTCTACGACACTAGAACAGCAGCATTTGACAGTTGACCAATTCCGATTCCCCTTTGATGACATGCAATTATAGACTGGGTTCCTCCCTCCGTACACCTTGACCTCACACAACGTCAAAACAGATATACTGCAGGGCTTGTAGAAGTTGATAAATCTTCCTTCCATTCCCCTGCACTGGACAGTCTGAGTCAAGCTGCCTGGGATATGATTGATGATGGCACACCTGAGGAAATGAGAGAGAAGATGCAGTAGCCTGGTGAAGGTAGGTGTCAGAAACCAAATGGCAGTCGCCGGTGTGTGTGTGGAATACATTGTCCTGGAGTGTAAAGCCGGTGGTATTAACTCAGTGATTAACCTTGCATTGTTGTTGCCGTTGTTCTCCCGTGAATTCCCGATGTGGATTTCACAGTTGTTGAGCCTTTCTGATGCTTCATTCCGATTAGTGACCTCGATCTCTGACACCTTGTACACACCGGGCAGCTGGAGCCTCCACCATGGATTGTGCTCTTCCTCGGTGTGGGTGCAGCTGGTAGCACCAAAATAAGAGTTGCTGTTCCCATCAATGGCATATTCAGCCCTATATATATGGCCGGTTGTAGACTGAGTGGCCGTGCCGCTCAACGCCAGGTTAATGCGGTTTGCAGCTTAGGGGAGAAACCACAGAATAGTTTGTCATGTTGCATTCTAGTGTTCAAAACACATTGTAATACTTGCTTATGTTTGAATAACTTGTCATCTGCCCCTAAACGGGGGAACATAGAAATACCTGAAAATCCAGATGAGTTCCACAGGTGGATAACAACACCTGATGTATGAGAAAATACTGGATGAATACTAAATACATTTACATTATCCATACATTATAAATAAAAATAAATGTTTCAGAAGTAATAATACAAATCATTAGAAGCATATATCCTTCAACTATTGAGCTATGACCTATTGACTTTGTTTGGACCCATTTTACCCAGAAACATATGTGTGACAAATAGAGATACGCACATTTGAAAATAGGATAAAACAAATACAGGATAAAACATTAGGCGCTGACACATTGTAATAGCCCTTATAATAGGTGTTTGCAACTACGGTGCTTGACACCAAATAATAATATTAATAACACAAATAGATACAATCGGGATGTGTGTGGAATACCTACCAATGAAACTGCAGAGGAGATGACTGGACCCCATGGTTCTGGAGAAACAACATGCTCAGTTACTGAGTGTAGCCTTTAGCTTGCAACACGGCTCCTCCACAGGCAGGGTGTTGAACAATCCGGTTTATTGTAGAGTTTGAGTCAAATGGATGACACAGCTAGGTGGTATACCTGCTAGCATGCTAGCGCTCCCTGAGTGTGTGTCCTGATGGCTGGTTTAACCTGTGGGCCTTGATTAGGCAATGCACCACAGTTTGGGCATGAGTTCTTATAAGTATTGTCTCACAAATCTGACTTCAGATGATGGCAGAAATCACTTTTATTTGCTTCAAATATGTTTTGACCGATCATTTTCCTGGGGGCAGCGATATGTAGACATGGTTACACAGAATGGGTCTTGACTTGGAACAACCTGACTGGTTGAACCACAATGAACAATATGCGATATGAACTAGTGGTAGGATACGCGAGATTCAGAGCACAACAATGATTAT
>PIJE02001661.1:10000-12500 GCA_002895965.2 Coryphaenoides rupestris
CCCCTCCTTAACAAGAGACTCAAGACCCACCTGTTCAGAGTTCACCTGGACTCTACATAACCCCCACCCTCCTTAACAAGAGACTCAAGACCCACCTGTTCAGAGTTCACCTGGACTCTACATAACCCCCCTCCTTAACAAGAGACTCAAGACCCACCTGTTCAGAGTTCACCTGGACTCTACATAACCCCCCTCCTCCTTAACAAGAGACTCAAGACCCACCTGTTCAGAGTTCACCTGGACTCTACATAACCCCCCTCCTTCACAACTAACCTGCGTGTTTATATGTCTTAACACTTATTAATGGCACTTAGCATTGTTGTTCGTTCTCAGATGTCGTGCCAACAACGCTAAGACACCATAATGAACGACTTAGACTATAAGTGTAACATGGTAACCATGCACTAGCTTTGAGAAAACCCTGCCTCCTGTATTTAATTCTTTATGTATACACAGTGAACATCAATCTAGCCTTGTCTGTCGTGATTCGACACACTGTACTGCGTACAAGGACCGAATGGCACGTACCAATAAGGACCGAGTCAGAGTACTCCCATAGTACCCCCCACAGGATTCCCCGGGGGACACGGTCATAAGCCTTCTCCAAGTCCACAAAGCACATGTAGACTGGATGGGCAAACTCCCATGCCCCCCCAACAACCCTGCGAGGGTAAAGAGCTGGTCCACTGTTCCACGGCCAGGACGGAATCTGCATTGTTCCTCCTGAAGCTGAGGTTCGACAATCGGCCGGAGCCTCCTTTCCAGCACCCTGGAATAAACTTTCCCGGGGAGGCTGAGCAGTGTGATACCCCGATAGTTGGAGCACACCCTCCGGTCCCCTTAATGGGTTTGAACAGGTACGACCTACCCCGGTCTGTTACCGTCTTGAAACATGGGGACCACTTGAACCACAAACTCCACACTTCAAATCGAGAAGACTATCATGCACGGCAAACTCACACATTTCCATGAGTGTAGCTAACTTTTTTAACGTATATGTTTAAGCTTTTCTGTCTCATTTCTATGTCGAGATCCTCTCTGAGCGTGTTCTCTACTCGATCTTATTGGTGGGCTAACTGGTTCGCGACCAGAGTTTGTTTCATTACTGGGCCCCCCCCCCAACACGACAGCCGACATGTGTGGCGCAGAGCCTTCTGGGGAGGGGCGGAATCTCCCGTAGCTGCTGCGGTGATATCCTTCACTCCTGAGTTAATCCACCACTCACCTTCTCAGTGGTCTGCTATCACCGGAGTCCTCCTGTTTCCCGCCACTGAACAGTACAGGCGTCCTTTGTTGTGTTATGATTTCACGCTTAACGTCGTTAGCTGTGCTCTGAACCTCTACAAGGAATTATTTATGGAGAGGTGCGATGATGTCTTAGTCGTCTACCCGCCTGTTACCCGAGTCTGTACCTCAAAGCGATACTTACTTTGCTATTTTCTACTTAAAATACCATTCCTGGGCTTCCATGGGTTCCACATACAACCGCGTTGGCTGAACTGGGACCATTTGGGTCCTGCACACCTGTCAATCAGCAGGATCCCAGACAACAAGGCTAACCCTCTGCCCTCCAGATGCACGCTACGAGTACAGCCATTGTAGGACCACTTCGTTATATGTTCCTCCTCTGACAGACTAGCACAGAGATAACAGCCTTCCCATTCATGACATCGCGGGTCAGTAATTAGGCGAATGCCTGACAATTATGAAACTCGTCTCATTAAAGCCTTGCAATTATGAATGCTTGAAACCTGCTCTATGAACCACAGTGATATATTGCTGTCTCTTTCAACAAATGTACTCTTTGTAAGTCGCTTTGGATAAAAGTGTCTGCCAAATGCCCTAAATGTAAATGTAATATAAATAATTGCTTCATATTCAATTGTATTTGTATGTACAATAACAAGCAATAAGACTAATTTCTCTTCCTTCACTTCTAAGGCAACCCACCGAGCACAAACTGCGAGTAGGAGCGCAGCCAGAGGATGTAGATGATCATCAGGTGCGCGAGCACCGCATGTATAGCTTGATATTGGCTAACAAAAGACAGAGATCATCGTACGGTGTGCATTGAGACCTACGTCCAGCGTTTAGAACTATACTTCCATTACATTTGAGGCCATAGTTATTTATTATCCAGCCATTCTTATCCAACACGTGGAGCGCCAACACCCAGGCCGAAAGGCCTCCTTCATAAAAGAGTACAGTTTCTCGTTTGGAACGATATGAGACAGCGCAAATCATAGTTGATTGGTCAAATCAACATAGTACATGAGGATTCTGGAGCAAGGTAATACAAAGCCAATCTGCGAGTAAAATATACATAAGCGATATAAATAATAGAAAGGCGTCTTGCAAGTCTGGTGTAATCACGGAGAGAACTAATACGAATGTGCCTCAATGAGCGCGACACAGAATAGAGTCCATAACTGAGAGTGCAGAGGTTCAGGCGTGGTGGTTCGGAGATTGTTGAGATCGCCTGGGGTCAGGTCAAACCGGA
>PIJE02001661.1:17500-22500 GCA_002895965.2 Coryphaenoides rupestris
AACATCATGTATAACAACCGTAAACATAACGATCAAAAAGTATAGACAGATAGTCTATATATATACTCACACACACACATTTCGGGCTTGGCACAGTAAAACTGCTCATTTGGGTAGAGACACAGACACACAAAAACCACACACACACACAAACACACACACACACACACACACACACACACACACACACACACACACACACACACACACACACACACACACACACACACCACACACTCACACACTGTGCCAATCCATAAATCAGATGATAATTGGGCAGCACTATGCCAGTAATAAACAGAGCAGTGTAAACAGTCAGTCACTCAGGCTGGCCTCAACACACTACCTCCCACTGGCACACCTCCGGCTGACTGGCTGGCTGGCTGGCTGGCTGGCTGGCTGGCACTCAAAAACACACAAATAAACAAACGCAGACATGCCCACAAACATGCCCGTGCACACACACACAAGCACACACACAAACACACACACACATGTGTGCATGCACACAAACGCACGCATCCACACACGTACACATGCACACACACACACACACACACTCCCGCGCACACACACACACACGTACGCAAACACGCACACACACACAACAAACACAGATACGTGCACAAGAACACAAGTGGAACATGCATGGAGCTGAAATGTGTCTTAACAAAGAGGAGGGAAAATAAAAACCAGGTGCATTGCACACGCGTGTATTTGCGCGTGTGTGTGCACACAGACACGCAGGATACAGACACACACACACACACACACACACACACACACACACCACACACAACACACACACACCGTCCAGACACGCAGATACGCGAGACAGAGCACAACACTGAAGCATGACAATCAAACCGATGCCATAACAGCCTGTAAACCTCTCCCAGTCGTATGACCCAGAAACAAATGTAAATGTAATCTGTCTCTTGTTGTCCTGCAGCCAGGAAGAGGAGGGAACTTAATTGTTTGTGATAGCTATCCCCACCCCTCTTAAAATCCAGAGTTTTTAAACAGGCTGGGGGCCAAAATACCGACAGTATTTATTTGTTTTTACATTTTATTTTCCCTCACGTTTTTACCTCGGAAAACGTTTCTAATGATGACAAGTTATTGTGCTTATTATTGTAAGTCGCTTTGGATAAAAGCGTCTGCCAAATGCCCTACGTGTAAATGTAATGTAAATGTTGAGTTAAGAACACAGGTGACATGTAGACGTTGGGGATGCTGGAATGCTGTCCCCCCCGTCACTTTTGAAAAGCATCATTCGTTATAAAATGTTCCCACACCAAGAAATGTTCACTAACAATTGAGAAAGCTCTGCAAATGTGTTATTTGCACAATAGCCTACCCTAGCCTAAAGCATACCCTCGTCAAGACAGAGCACAACACTGAAGCACAACCATAAAACCAACGCCATAAAAATAAATCTCCTGTAAATCTCTCTCAGTCGTATGACCCAGAAACAAATGTAAATGTAATCCGTCTCTTGTTGTCGTGCGGCTGAGAAGAGCAGGAAAACGTAATCGTTTGTGATAGCTATCCCCACCCCTCTTAAAATCCAGAGTTTTTCAACGGGCTGGGGGCCAAAATACCGACAGTATTTCCTTTAAAAATTGCATTTCCCCTCACGTTTTTACCTCGGAAAACCTTTTTAAAAGGCCAAACCAAACCGAAGTTGTCCCGGCGCGGTGTCAAGATGACGATGGTTAAAATGACTGACGTTAATGTGGACGGGACGCACACACACTTAAGTCACTACTCACCCGGGTCTGCAGACATAGACACGCACAAAAATAAATAGCCAAAAGAGAGGGGGGGAAAAAAACAACAACATTTATATGATAAATTGTTTAATTGCACGGTTTAAGAACACAACACTATATACAAAGGGCCCAGTGTGTACTTAAACAGTATAAATAGATCAAACGGAAAGCATGACAGCATGGAAGTGGTCTCAAGTGCTGGGAGGACAGAGGTTAGACGGTTTATGCTTTGTGGATTGCTCATTTATAAATAAAGCACTCGCAAAAAAAAATGAATCGAGATCATGAGAGGTTCAAGTGTGGCCGGTACATCGGGACGTCATGGCACATGTTGGCTTGCATCACACACACACACACACATTAACACACACACACACACACACGTGTTAACACACACACACACACACACTCACACACATAAACACACACACATAAACACACGCACCCACACAAACACAAACACACAAACACATTAACACACACACACAGGTGGTGCTCACCTCTCTAGTTCGGAGATCATCTTGTCCCGGTTGGACCGGTCGCCCTCGGCGTCCCTCAGGGCCCTCATGAGCCTCTCCACCTCCGCCTGGGACTTGCCGGACTCCTCTCTATGTCGTGCCACCTCCTGTTCCAGCAGCCGCAGGCGGTCCGCGATGTCGGGGCACTTCCTGCTCGCGTCGTCCCCCGATCTGGGGTGGTGGGCATGGGGGGGATGGCGCGATGATTACAAGAAGATATTGTACTTATGGTAAGTCGCCTTGGACAAACGCATCTACCAAATGCGGCAGTAGCTCAGGAGGTAAGAGCGGTTCTCTGCCAACCAGAAGGTTGCTGGTTTGATCCCCGGGCTCCGCCTCCTAGCTAAGTGTCGAGGTGTCCCTGAGCAAGACGCCACCTAACCCTAACTGCCCCTGACGTGTTGGTTGTTACCTTGCGTGGTCGGCACTGCTGTCGTTGACTCTGAAATGACCCAACAACATTCCCTTTTGATGCGATCTTCACAGCATAATGATCTACTCTGACCTTATACTGATCCCCCATCCCATTTCATTGCCTAAAATCTCATATTTACTGTATGTCCCAACCACTTTTTAAGACAAAACGGCAGCCTTGGGTAGGAAAGGTTGGCCTTCTGTGTAAAAGGGGGTCGGTGCAAAGCATTTGCGGTGTGGGAGCGCTGAGTGTTGAGTGTTTACGTATCAACAACACAACACAACACAACAAGGTTGTTTCCCCCGTACCTTGAGGTCTGCCGCCTGCTGATTCCCGTCTGCCTTGATCAGAGCCTGCGAGAAACAGCGACAATTAAGCATCGAGAGAAGGATTCTGCACAAGTAAGTACTGTACATAGTAATAAGTTAGTAAGTCAGTAAGTATAGGCCTGGGTCCACACTGGCGCATGGGAGGTAAGTCCTCTCTCACTATCGCTGTGGGTGGACGCCCACCGAAGAGGGGAGGGTTGCCCATGATTGAACTGATTCCAGAATCTGTGGTTCAGGGCATGGTTCATCACCACTTGGCTGGAGCAGCACCAACCTCTTCTTCATCCCCCCCCCCCCCACCCCGCCCCCCCACCCCCTTCATCATCATTCTCTCTTTCTCTCTCTCTGCGGGTTTCGTCTTTCAAGGCCCACTCTGAGTTTTGTGTCCCCGAGGGCAGCTCTCTCTCAAGAGTTGAGCAGTTTTCTTGAGTAGAGATCATTACGAAATTACCGCCTCGCACCCCGCGCCAGGAATTTCACAAGGCCGCCAAACATCTCTATACCTACGTTTATAACATTTTTTTCAAGGTAAGTGTTTAAGAAAAAGAAAAAGTGACAGCACTCGACAGTGATGAGATTCTTTCTTTGGGAAGAGAACAAAAAAAAGATATATCCTAGAGGATGTTTGGCAACCTAGAAGAATCTCTCCCTCTCTCTCTTTCTATCCCGATCTCTCTCTCTCTCTCTCTCTCTCTCTCTCTCTCTCTCTCTTTCTTACTCAGTCACTTTCTAGGCCTTCGCCTCCCGATGCGGTGGTGTTGGTTAACATTGTTTGGCCTGTCGAGACAGTGGAGGCTCACTCATTTAAACATCATCAGGTACACAACAGGAAGACAGACAGGCAGAATGACACACACACACACACACACACACACACACACACACACACACACACACACACACACACACACACACACACACACACACACAGACACAGCTATCCATAGACAGGCCGACCGTCGATCTGGGAGAGTGCATGTTGTTGTTATTGAGGCAGGGTTGTTGACAGGCTAAAAGAGCTAAGTAGCACCGCAGACCAATATGAACTCACACGGCCTGTCAATCACAGTCAGTCCAAAGTCAGTGAGTAAACAGTCACATGGCAGAGGCCAGCCAGTCCCCTCCCTCCGTCCACCAGACACTACGGACAAGCGATGTCATGTGATCTGCCCCACAACCCCCCCAGACTCTAACTGGGCCAGGTGAGGGCAATTAAGCCAGCCAGCCACCAAACACACACACAGACTTCCACAATGCACAATATATCAAAGTCAAAGTCAAAGTGTACTTTATTGTCAATCAGACCATGCAACACGTAAATTACACGGAGGATCGAAATTGCGTTTCCCCATACTCCAAAATGTGCAAGTAATATTTAAAACTAGGGATGCACCGATACCGATACCAGTATTCGGTATCGGTCCGATACTGTGCTCATGTACTCGTACTCGTACTCGTTAAACTACTCCGATACAACCGCACCGATACCACTTTGGCAACGCAACGTTAACCTTGTAATATTCTTAGCCAAGGAATATTGAAATAAAGAGATGCAACCGAGTTGGCGTTTATGGATGTTTAATAGAAACTGAGCATGGTACCGAGCATGGGCGTAGAATTTAGTGGGGACGCTGGGGACATGTCCCCACCAATTAACGGAGCACCCCCCCCCCCCCCCCCCATCAGAACCACAAATTAACGGAGCACCCCCCCCCCCCCCCATCAGAACCGCAAATTAACGAAGCAGCCCCCCCCCCCCCCCCCATCAGAACCGCAAATTAACGGAGCACCCCCCCCCCCCCCCCCCCCAGACAAAAAAATAACATGTTTTCAAAGTCATTAGAACTGTAATGGTTTTATTAAGTTCTCGTATCGGTATTCGGTGTCGACAAGTACCCAAATGTAAGTACTTGTACTTGTACTCAGTCTGAAAAAAAGTGGTATCGGTGCATCCCTATTTAAA
>PIJE02001661.1:27500-29080 GCA_002895965.2 Coryphaenoides rupestris
GAAGCACTTAGTTGGGCGGTTAGACGATGGCTGTGAATATGTGTGTTTGAGGTCAGGGTTTTATTTGAAGTTCTGGGAACACACAGTGCGGTCTGCTGTGATGTCAATGGAGATGAGATATGGATGACCGTGTGTCATCCGACGCACAGATGTTTGCGTGACGGCACACACCTTTCCCATGAGTGTGTGTGTACGTGTGTGTGTGGGGGTGTGAGAGTGTGTGTGTACGTGTGTACGTGTGTGTGTACGTGTGTGTGTGGGGGTGTGAGAGTGTGAGAGTGTGTGTGTGTTTGTTTATTCAGATGTTGACTCGCTGTACGCTGCTCGTAAACACCCACTTACAGTACATACACGTACACATGCACAGAGGCGAGGGGAAAACTGAAATGCAGTCACACTCACATGCACGCACACACACACACACACACGTACACGCACGCACACACACACACACACACACACACATAAACACACACACAGATACAATTATACACACACACGCACACACATACACATACACATATACACACATACACACTCAAGTGAATCTTGAGTCTTTTCTTTAAATTGCACCTTTTTATTGATTATTGTTACATATTCTTTCTATATATTTTTAGAACCTTTAACATTTTTAGCATTTTTTTAGAATGTCTTAATGTTTAATGTTCAATGTTATCTACCAACTGCACAAATGCACATTCCTTGTTTGTAATAAAGCTGTTTCTGATTCTGATTCTGATTGAAAAGAGGCACACGTGCACTCAGGACACAAACAATGCTCATCCTTTTCTTTCTTCCTGCCCCCCACTGACACATACAGTATATATACTGACCTCACACACCGACGGCGGTGCCAACCATGCAAGGTAACAACCAACACGTCAGGAGCAGTTAGGGTTAGGTGGTGTCTTGCTCAGGGACACCTCCACACTTAGCTAGGAGGCGGAGGAGCCCGGGGATCGAATCAGCAACCTTCCTGTTGCCAGACAACCGCTCTTATACCTCCTGAGCTACTGCCTCCTCCCCATCTAGGGAGTGCGAGGTAGAGGATACATCTTTCGGATACTAGTCGGGTCGCCCCTACTGATGTCATTGCTGTCATATGATCAAACCTGCCCAGACAACAGATCATCAATGCCGGCTAGGGCTGGTCTTCCGTTTTGTTTTTATTCGGCGCAGTGCATGATGGGATATAATATGCTTGGTTCGTGACCAGCAGTTGGATGCCACTTTTCACAATGTATTGTGGGATTGCAATGTGTGTTGTCCACTCTATAGGGTATATATTGCTGTCTCCTTTAACAAATGTACTCTTTGTAAGTCGCTTTGAATAAAAGCGTCTGCCAAATGCCCTAAATGTAAATGTAGATTGTCCCTCCATGGCCAGTGGCGGGGGGAACGGGAGCCGCTCCAGAGTCCCAAGTGTGTGTACACGCCTTTCTAGTTTTAAACAAAAAGGTCAGCTGCTCGACATTTCCTGTTTAAACCGTCGTACACACACACACACACACACACACACACACGCCACGATGCGTATTTACATACGGGGCATGAAGTTAGCCAGCTCTCTCTCTCTCTCT
>PIJE02001661.1:30899-33399 GCA_002895965.2 Coryphaenoides rupestris
GTGTGTGTGTGTGTGGTGTGTGTGTGGTTTAACAGAATATCTACTCCCTCATGCCTTAGAGGCAGGTTTTTATGATCGTCAGGTCTACATCTCAGATGTATTTTATTTGTGTGTGTGTGTGATGTGTGTGTTTGTGTGTGTGTGTGGTGTGAACACACACAGCAGCCTATTAGTGTGTGGTGGTATCTCTCTCTCTCTCTCTCTCTCTCATGCATACCCACGGTGCTGAAGTCTGGCCAGTGCCAGTTTAGCAAGTGGTCTGTCCCAACTCGCCCAGAGGTTCCGTGCAGCCAATCAGACGCCGCATCGTAAAAATAAACAAATAGTGTCTCCCCGCTCCTGCCCCCTCGTCTAGCCTGCCACGCTGCGAGCCGGAAATGAACGTCTTGTAATAGAACTACCTCTGTGATCACTTGCGCCACCATAGCTTTTCACACACACAAACCACACACATGGACAACACCACACACACCACACACACACACAACACCACACACACACACACACACACACATGGATCACCACACACACACAATAAATATATAAATATGTATACTTGAAGAATAGGCACGTCACCATGACTTAACCATCGGTGATGAACACCTAGGCCTCCTTCCCCCTCTCCCTCCCTTCCTCTTCCTCCCCCTTCCTCCTCCCCTCCTCCCTCCCCCCCCTCCCCCTCCTCCCTTTCCCTCCTCCCTCCCTTCCTCCCCCCCTCCCTTCCTCCTCCCCCTCCCTCCCTCCCCTCCCCCTCCTTCCCTCCCCTTCCTCCCTCCTCCCTCCTCCCTCCCTTCCTCCTCCCTTCTCCCTTCCCTCCCTCCCTCCTTCCTCCCCCCTCCCTCCTTCCCCTCCTTCCCTCCCTTCTCCCTCCTCCCTCCATTCCTCCCTCCCTCCTCCTCCCTTCCTCCCCCTCCCTCCCTCCCCTCCTTCCTCCTCCCCCCTCCCTCCCTCCTCCCTCCTCCCTCCCCTCCTCCCCCCTCCCTCCTCTCCTCCTCCCCCCTCCCTCCCCTCCTCCCTCCCCCTCCCTCCCTTCCCTTCCCCTCCTTCCCTCCTTCCTCCCTCCCTCCCTCCATTCCTCCCTCCTCCTCCCTCCCTCCTCCTCCCTCCCCCCCTCCCCTCCCTCCCTCCCTCCTTCCTCCCTCCCCCTCCCTCCCTCCCTCCCTCCTTCCTCCCTCCCCCCCTCCCTCCCTCCCTTCCTCCTCCCTCCTCCCACCTTCCCTCCCCTCCTCCATTCCCTCCTCCCTCCCTTCCTCCCTCCCTCCCTGGTTCTTCCGTCCGATGTGATTAGAGAGTGTGGGGTAAATTATGACACAAACATCCCCAACTGGGTTTATCTGTGGGCAAGGCAGGAGTTATGAGCCAATGATCTTCTGTTTGTCCTCAGTAAATCTCTCTCTCTCTCTCCCTCTCTTCTCACACACTCTCTCTCTCCCCTTCTCTCTCTCCCTCTCTCTTCCCGCTCTCTCTATCTTTCTCTCTTCTCTTTCTATCTCCCTTCCCTCTCTCTCTCTCTCTCTCTCTCTCTCCCCCCCATGTCTCTCTCTCCCTCTCTCTGTCTCTTCTCTTCCCCCCTCTTGGTTCTTCTTCTTGGCGGAGGCCTCTGCTACGTGCCCGCCCCTGATTCATAAAGTCATTATTTACGACGGGCTCTGAGAGAGTCTTCCCCTTTTCCGTTTCAAAGGCATACTGCTGTCCACAATATTTAGCTGAGCGAGCCGAGAGGAGAGGTTGGAGAGAGGGTGGGGAAGAGAGAGAGAGAGAGAGAGAGAGAGAGAGAGAGAGAGAGGTTGGGGGGGGGGAAGATTTGTGGCGCTTGGGCGCATGCCGCACGACTCCTGCGTTTAATTGTAACTTCTAACACGAGCGTCTCGGAGAGCAAATAGCCAAAAAGAGGCTGCTTTTTATTTCCTCCGTGGAATGACAGATACGCTGATGAAATAAAAAATCCAGGGAGTGGAGGAGGGGGGGGGGGGGGGGGGGGGGGGGCTGGTTATTAATGGGCCGTAAACGTGCGTCGGAGAAAATGAAAACCACCGTGGGGTCGGTATTAAAATTTGATGCGGAGCGACAAATGATCCGTCCGTTAGCGATATCCCCGTCGCTAACGTGAGCCGACAGACCCCCCGCCACAACAGAACCACCGCACCCCCGTTTAACACTATGAGACCATCACTGCTGTGCTGTGACACCTGCTTCTTTTCTCCTTTGGTTTGTGTCCCCACTCTCTCTCCCTTTCCCTCTCTCTCTCGCTCTCTCTCCCTCTCTCTCCTCTCTCTCCTCTCTCTCTCCCTCTCCTTCTCTCTCCCTCTCTCTCTCCTCTCTTCTCCTCTCTTCTCTCTCTCTCTCTCTCTCTCTCTATAATATATTATATATATATATATGTCTCTCTCTTCTCTCTCTCTTCCCTCTCTCTCCCTCTCCTCTCTCTCTCTCTCTCTCTCTCTCTCTCTCTCTCTCTCTCTACCTCCCTCTCTAACCCCCTCTCTCTCTACCTCCTTCT
>PIJE02001661.1:38399-40899 GCA_002895965.2 Coryphaenoides rupestris
GACAAACACACTACTTGGGTGTTTTCCTTTGCTGTTTGGACGAGGCAGATTCCTCCTCGCTGGAGCAATCGAAGCCGTGATGCCACACATCACATTCCCATTCAATACTACTGCGGGATTTCGTTGAGGGGCAAAAAAGGAAAAGGACGAAAAGAGGCGAAAACGTTCACTGAAAGGGATTCATTATTTAACAAACATGGGAAACCAATACATGTGGACAAGTCAAGTGCCACAGGCTACCAAGAGAGCCAGATAAAACGAAATGGTGAAATGATTACAACAAAAACAACAAAAAAGAGAAGAAATTACTCAGGAGAGAAAACGAACGGCATTCCAGTCATGGGTACATGGACAGATAAAGTCCAAATGGCCACAGATATTTTACAAATGAATCCAATTAGAGCCCAAACTTGTTGTGTTCCCTCGCTCCCCGGAGGCAAAATGGAGGCTTTTTGAAAGCGGGGGGCTGTCTCTCTGAATTTTATCTTCCCAGGGAAAGTTGGGTCGTGGAGGCGGGGGGCGGCGGGGGCGGCGGTGGCGGCGGCGGCGGCGGGGGGTGGGGGGGGGGGGGGGGGGGGGGGAGGGGAGGCGGCTTGGTAGAGGAAGGCACCAGGCATCCATGAGAAGATCTAGATAGGTTAAATGAGTGACTGAAGACTTGAAGAACGGTGGGGGCGGTGATGGGGTGGTGATGGGAAAGCATCTCCTCATTGCCGGAGCCAGATGGCTTCGTTGCAGCGATTCACACAGCAACCACCACCACCGTGGGTGTGTTCACGTCACACAGTTGATGAATCAGATGGGGGGTTGTTTGGGGGGTGTTTGAAGAAGGAAAATGGCTGAAAAAGAGATACTGGATGAAAACCTGCAAAGTGTGAAGGCAGAAGAGAGAGACAGAAAGACAGCAAACAAGACAGAAGGGAGACGAGAGGACATTGTGAAAGTTATGAACGGAAAGAAAAAAACCAAAAGGAAAAAGGAATGAGTCTCTAATGAGTTTAACGTCTCATGGTTTCTACTGGTGTGGGCCTCCACTGGTGTGGGTTTCCTGTGGTGTGGATTTGATGGGAGAGCAGGCTTTTGTTATTTGGTCACCCTCATATCTTCAGTGGGAACGTTCCTTAAGATGTCGCCCAAAGCATTTCCGTCTCTCTCTCTCTCTCTCTCTTTCTCTCTCTCTCTCTCTCAGTGATTCCCATCTCTCTGCATTCCCACAGAACCAAGACTGTGGGAGCGATAATGCTAACACGAACGCGAACGCTAGTGCTAACGATAACGCGAGCGCTAACGAGCTGTACGTTCCCGACATGGACGCCGTCTACAGCACCATCCCTGCAAGCTAATCCTTTACAGGAGCATTGCGCACCATTATAGGTGGATGTCTAGATGTGGTGGTAAATACAACAGTACATTTACATTTAGGGTATTTGGCAGACTTTTATCCAAAGCGACTTACAAAGAGTACATTTGTTGAAGGAGACAGCAATATATCACTGTGGTACATAAAGATAAGAATAGAGCAGGTTTCAAGCATTCATAGTTGCAGGTTAATAGAACAAGTTTCATAATTGCTAGGTTGCCTGCATAATAGCTGAGATAAGAGCAGACGTGCCATTCTGAGTGCATTAACAACATCTAAACATACAATATGCAAGCAATGCCAAGTACGATTGATAATGCCAAGACGTACATTATTATCAGTTAAGTTATATGTGGGTGTCACATGGAGTCGATACCATAGCTGGACATCTGGATCTCATTTATTTAGCTGAGTTAGCTTCATTTAAATATTAACATCAGGTCATTTCAAATCTATATTCGTGAGAGTGTTTTGTGCACCAGTTGATATATCTACCAACACACCCCAGGATGTGCTTCATAGGCCTACAGTGCCGCGCCGTGTGTGCAAAACGCTGCGCTCCCAGAATACACTCACCGAACAAGATGGCCCTCGGCCAAAACAGTGAACCGAATAATAAACAGTCAGCCATGCCTGAGTGTGCTTATCTCCTCCGGTAGTGAAAAAGCATAAGCAAATGGAAACTTCACAGACAACTGACATTAGCCTCTGGTTGTAGGGGCACAGAAGCTTGAAGCTAACCCCTGCGCCCCCACACACACACACACACACACACACACACACACACCTCCGAGGCCCTAGCTCCATCTCCCTGTGGGTACAACAGGAGAAGTATTTGAGGTTAAATTGAGCATGCAGCCCCCCGGTCTTAGATAAATGATTACATTCTTCGCCATGCCTTTGTTTTCTTTGGCCTGCTCGGACAAAATAACACAACCCCCCCCCCCCCCCTCCGACAAAACATTTAGCATCACCACCACCGCCACCGCCGTCAAATCGTGCAGAAATACGCTACGCCTGGATTGGCCTTTAAAGCGGCCAATGGGAGTGGGCCGTCTGAGTAATGGCTATGGAACAGGGCAGCCGGGGTGGAATGCAGTTGCCGAATTATCCCCAGCCTTAAGTACTCTGTGAAAAGGA
>PIJE02001661.1:45899-58399 GCA_002895965.2 Coryphaenoides rupestris
CATTATTATCAGTTAAGTTATATGTGAGTGGCACATGGAGTCGATACCATAGCTGGACATCTGGATCTCATTTATTTAGCTGATTTAGCTTCATTTAAATATTAACATCAGTTCATTTCAGTTCAGAGTGTTTTGTGCACCAGTTGATATATCTACCAACACACCCCAGGATGTGCTTCATAGGCCTACAGTGCCGCGCCGTGTGTGCAAAACGCTGCGCTCCCAGAATACACTCACCGAACAAGATGGCCCTCGGCCAAAACAGTGAACCGAATAATAAACAGTCAGCCATGCCTGAGTGTGCTTATCTCCTCCGGTAGTGAAAAAGCATAAGCAAATGGAAACTTCACAGACAACTGACATTAGCCTCTGGTTGTAGGGGCACAGAAGCTTGAAGCTAACCCCTGCGCCCCCACACACACACACACACACACACACACACACACACACACCTCCGAGGCCCTAGCTCCATCTCCCTGTGGGTACAACAGGAGAAGTATTTGAGGTTAAATTGAGCATGCAGCCCCCCGGTCTTAGATAAATGATTACATTCTTCGCCATGCCTTTGTTTTCTTTGGCCTGCTCGGACAAAATAACACAACCCCCCCCCCCCCCCTCCGACAAAACATTTAGCATCACCACCACCGCCACCGCCGTCAAATCGTGCAGAAATACGCTACGCCTGGATTGGCCTTTAAAGCGGCCAATGGGAGTGGGCCGTCTGAGTAATGGCTATGGAACAGGGCAGCCGGGGTGGAATGCAGTTGCCGAATTATCCCCAGCCTTAAGTACTCTGTGAAAAGGAATGTTATTTATGGACAGGCACGTTGTGGGGCACCCGTGTGCCATTTTGGGGAAGGGCAGAGGAAGACCTCTCTCTTGTACAGTAGCTTTAGTTTTGTTTTGATGAGCAGATCACGAGTCGCTTCGGTTAACTCTTGGCTGACACGCACCACACACTCTTCCACTCCCACCTTTTGTGTGTGCGTCACACTTACACATGACAGGCACACACACACACACACAAACACACACACACACACACACACACACACACAGAGTGATTATTGAAACCGCTGTGCATCATTGAAACCATTCTGCTCATCATCTCGCTGCCTGACCACACACACACTTCCGTCCCACCAGACCACTGCCGATAACCAGCTATATGGAGTCTGTGAGCCAGGCCTACGTCTGTGTCTTGAGTGTGTGTGTGTGTGAGTGTGTGTGTGTGTGTGTGTGTGTGCGCCTGTGTTTTTTGGCACACAGGGACACACATACACACACACACACACACACACACACACACCACACTCACTGAGCAGTTTTGGCAGCGAAAACTTAATGGAGGTCTCAAGAGGTGATGGAACATACACAGGTTTTCCCCTTAAAAAGTGGGGCGTGACGACACGCAGTTGACCTTTGACCCGGGCTACCCTCGGCCTTTCGTCCACGCGAGCAAATACGCTCGCGGCCAATTCCGCAAGATGTGCGAAGGTCCGTTGTCAAACACTCAACACGATCATTCAATCCAGCTGGGCCAGTGATTTGGTATTAGTTACGAATGTAATCTATTCAGTCATTTCAGCAAAGAAGCAGAAAAAAAAACTAAACACACACACACACTCATGTGAAAGTCCCCTGAAACGGTAATCTGCATTCCACGGCGGTTGTGTCATCGCCACCAATGATCAAATATACATGTTTAGCGATTGCTGTGCCCAATCTTTTCATTCTGTGTCCTCCTCCAACGTTGCCGCTCGCTCGCTCGGTCGCCGTGGTCGTCGTCGCGGTCCGTTCCCGTTCAGGAGGGGGGGCGCGCGGCTGAGAGCTGTTTCGCGGTTTAGAGGGCGCGCTCCGAGTGGGCCGTGATTAACACAAGCTGAGCTCTAATGTAACGCGAGGGGTGAGGGCGGGGGGAAGCAAATAGCGAAAAGCTGGATGACGCCCCGAGCGCCTCTGGCTGCAGGTCCCGCAGATCTGAAAGCGCTCTGTTCCGGAGCAGAACCGCAACGAAGAAGAAGGAGAAGAAGAAAAAAAAACAGAACAACCCAGGCGACCCCTTATGTGTTCTATCAAAACCCATAGAGAACCCCGGAGAATTGGAACCGGTCTCTCCGTGTGTCTCCTAATCATTTCTGCAGAACACACAGGACTCAGGGGCCCGGCGCAGAGTGTGACCGCCGTTACCGAAATAACACGCAAATACGCAAAAAAATGTTTTTTTTGCTGTGGGGTAGAGGTGTGGGGGAAAGGTGGTGGGGAGGGGGGGGGGGGGGGGGGGGGGGGCTCAATTGAAACACTAAACAACCGGTAATTGGGTAGCAATTCAAGTCAGTCATTATTTTTGTGTCAGGACATATGACACAGACAGTTGTAGCACCGCAGGGGGAGTCCTGGCATCCTGACCGACACATGCACACCAGGAAGACAGGCCTCGGATAGAGTGTGTGTGTGTGTGTGTATGTGTGTGTGTGTGTGTATGTGTGTTGTGTGTGTGTGCGTGTGTGTGTGTGTGTGTGCGCGCGCATGTGTGTGTATGAATGCATGTACCGTACGTGCATTTGTGTGTGTGTGTGTTCGTGCGTGTCTGTGTTCATGTATGTATTTGTGTGCGTGCGTGCGTGTGTATGTATGTACAGTATGTGTGTATGTATGTGTGTATGTGTGTGTGTGTGTGTGTGTGTGTGTGTGTGTGTGTGTGTGTGTGTGTGTGTGTGTGTGGACACAGCCTAGTAGTACACGCCCGCACACACATGCACACACACACACACACACACACAACCATGCATGGAAAAAGACCCACAAACTAAACAATAATGTGCTAATGGCGGGGGTGTGCGTGCTTCCCCGTGAGGGAATCTGGGTCACTGTCAGACAGATCCATTATGAAATACTTAGATACTATGAATACACCATTATGAGATGGTGGCGCTGCTACTACTGTAGAACCGATGTGATCCAAGTCGAGTCCATCGTTGTTTGTGTGCGTGTTCATTTTTCACGTTGTTGCTGTATGTTGTTCTATGTGTGTGTCCACGTCCACACCTGCACCATCTACCACCCCCTTGCCATTTTTATCGGCTCGATTCCCACGTTAATAAGCCACTTCCTCCTGGAAGCCGGAGAGCGCTCAGATGTGGCTCTTCAAAGGAGGAGGGAGAAAAAAAAAAGTTTGTTGGCCATAAAGAAGCAAAAGACACTGACCTTTTCAACGAGGTGAGGGTGGGTCTGCACTGCATTCAAACCTCCACCCCTACCTCCCTCCTCGTCCTCCTCCTCCACCCATGCCTTTCTGTCTCTTTCTATGCTTATCTCTCTCCCACTGTCCATGTAGAAAAAGGCCCGAGTACATAGAGGGAGGGGATATGTTTCGGCGCGTTGATACCGTGTACGTGGTTGCCCCCTTGTGGCGATCGCGCGTCACTGCACCGCGAAAAACTGAAAAGCAAAAAAACTGCAAGTCATGAGACATTGGCTTGTTTTTCACCCACCGTGTCTCGTCTCACTGTGGTCCAAAGTAATAATGACTCTATTTTCCAGCTCCAGAGATGAGCTTTCGTCTCGTTGCAACACACACTCAGCAAAGTTTCAGCGATTTGGCAGCGTAATTACACCTGCGAGGCTCCCGATTCCGGTGGCCAGGAGAAGCACATCCCCTGAGTGTGTATACGTTAAAGGCGCCCTCTTGTTTGTTTCTTTCTTCCCTTCATCGTGTGACACATCCCACCAAAGTCCGCAGGCGGGCATTTGTTGTTTTAATGACACAGTTTTGCAAAGGCCCCGTATGGGCGATATCCGGCACAACACCGGGGAGGGGGGAGAAAGAGAGACAAGAAGAGAGACAGGCCCTGGAGCAAGACACTTAATCCTCCAATCCCCCACCGCACCGGAGCTCATGAGCAACTGTGGCTCACAAAGCAACAGATACCGGTAATTGCCTGCGCGGTGCCGTCGCTGCGGGCAGGAAGTTGCGGCGGGCACCTTGACATTGTCACCTCCGCCCCCGCCGCCCCACAGCCCCGCCCCTAAATCCATCCCTCCCTAATCCCATCTCTCTCTCTCTCTCTCTCTCTCTCTCTCTCTCTCTCTCCATTGCTCCCCTCGATTGACCTGGTGGATGTCATGTGACTACAGCTGCCCTCACAGCTTCTTCTTTTTTTTTTTTTTTTTATCCTTTACGGAGCGGAACGGCGGCGAGGCGCAATGACCTCATAGGGCTAAGGAATGGACGAGAGAGGGAGAGAGAGGGATAGAGTAGATAGAGTGAGAGCGAGAGAGCGAGAGAGAGAGAGAGAGAGCGAGTGAGGTAGATAGAGTGAGAGAGAGAGAGGATGTTGACACTGTCCTGTCTGTTAACCTGTTCTTATGTCCAATAGGAGTGACGTATTCCTTTTTTTCTTTCTGGGTTCAAAGGTCATGTACAAGAACAAATTGTACAAAGCAACAACAACCACCACCACCACCACCACCTCCACTACCACCATCACCGCCATCACCACCACCACCAACACCGTCACCACCACCATCATCACCACCACCACCACCGCCACCACTGCTACCACCTTCCATATGTGCACAGAAAAAGTATTTTTGGGTGGATTGTGTTGGATTGCGATGGAGTGTGACAGATCCCTCCACGGGTCTCAGTCCGATTAGGGAGTTGAACCGGTGACTCCCTGCATGGTGAAGTGAACGTCGCCCAGATATTTGTTCTGCTGCTGCTGCTGCTGCGAACTGACTACCCGGGCGCTCATGAGCAAATACAAAGAAGCCCTGTGGCAATAATGAGAGAGAGAGACAGCGAGAGAGAGAGAGAGAGAGACACACACACAGAGACTCACATGCACACACAGAGACACAAACACGCGTAGACTCACATACGCATGCACGCACACACACACACACACACACACACACACACACAGTCATATATGCATGCACATGCACACACACACATACACACACACACAATCCGTCTGATTGTTTTAATAGATGTAGGGCCTGTTGAGAAAACAGGGGCTCCCCATAGCCCGTGGGGGACATGACAAGTAGACATCGCCCGCCCCCACCCTGTCACTCTCCCACCAAATTCCTTCACAGAGTCATTCACACACAGACCCTCTGCTGCATTCATACATATCAATTAGACACACACACACACACACACACACGCAATCACTCAATCAGACATGTTGCGCCAGCAGACACAGACACACACACGTGCATGCACACACAGACACACACACACACACAGACACACACACACGCACAGACACACACACCTTTCCAAGATCATAAGAGTCAAAGTTTGAAGTTCTAAGTGTTGCTATAATATTCTCAATGAACTGCTTCAACACAGACAGATGGTGGACATTCGTGTGTGTGTGTGTGTGTGTGTGTGTGTGTGCGTGTGTGCTTGTGTGTGTGCTTGTGTGTGTGCATGTGTGTGTGCATGTGTGCGCTGGCCAAGTTTGATTCACGTCCATGCTACTTAGGCTCAGGGGCCTATCTCCACCAGCACCCCCCCACACACATACACACACACACACACACACACACACACACACACACACTTCCCCCCGGGTTGCGGAATGCTGCAGTGATTGTTGGGTAATTATCCTGACGCTTTATTCCTCCGCTCCCAGCACCATTAGTATTAATTCTTTTCTTTTGGAGAGAGAGAGAAGAAGAAAATGGCAGCGCTTTGATCTGACTAAAAAGGGGGGGAGGAAAAAAGAAAAAGAAAGAGAACGAGAGCTAAAGAGAGAGAGTGAACACACACACACACACACAAGAGTGTGAGAAAGAACCGAACCAAACCGAGAGAGAGAGAGGACGGAGAGACCCAGGAAGGGGAGAATGTAATAAAGAAAGAAATAGAGAAAGAAAGACAAGAAAGAATGAAAGAGAGAGAGAGAGAGAAAGAATGCAGGCCACCCATCCAGGGCTACAGCAGCAGCTGCGTGTCCCCCATTCTCTCTCTCTTTCTCTCTCTCTCTCTCTCTCTCTCTCTCTCCCTCGCTGAGACTCTCTCCCCCTTTCTCTCGTCTCTTAGCCCAGCTGCTGCTGCCCCCCCCCCCCACCCCCCTCCCCCGTGAAGTCGTTGGCGGGGTCAACGGGGTCAGCGGGGTCAACGGGGTGTCGGCAACACTGCTGCAGGTCGACCGCAGCATCAGCACCGCCACACCAATCGTGGTGGGGGCATAATATGAAATGGAGATGGAGATGGAGATGGAGGGTGAGGTGGAAAAAAAGGTGGAAATCAGGGCTCAGGCTCTCACCGCTGCTGCGGTGGTTCGGGTTCTGGTTCTGGTTCTGGTTCTGGTTCTGGTTCTGGTTCTGGTTCTGGTGGGGGTGATTTCCATCGCACAAATATCGAGGCCGAGACAGCTCAAGCTGTGCTATGAGTGAGGGATGGTCCGTCGAGGCGAGTGCAGTGGTCAGGGTCATGGCTGGGGTCAGACTGCCAGGCCTTTTTGTTCCGCGCGAGAAGGTCGTGACCCCGAATAGCTGCGAGGCTGATCTATGGGCCCGATGCTTGGCTCATCTTGACACAGTGCTGCGACGGCATCGTCTGGGTCCAATCAGAATTAACGAACGACGGGTGATTGCTGATAGGAGCAGAGCGAGAAAGATAGAGAGACAAAGAGAGAGAGAGAGCTATGAGGGCCAATCAACGGGAGTTTACTGGAACCCCCCCCCCCCCCCCAGCCACCCCTCGGCCCTGGTCTTATCCCAGAAGATATCTCTGCTGCTGTGATTGGTCAGGTGGAGGTCATTACGATGAAAGGCAACGGAGGTCTCATCGCAACATTCGTCTTGGTCACATTGCGGCACACACACGTGCGCAAGAGCCGCCACACACGCACACACACACACACACACACACACACAGATACACACACACACACACACACACACACACACACACACACACACCACACACACACACACACACAGCTGATCTATAAAGATCTTGGAGCTCTCTCTGGAGCGGGAAAGACACGTAGACGATTCCTCAAAGAGAACAATTTAACCACATCTGGGTGCTAGCCGGTCACAAGCTAGCTACACACTGCAGCCTACCGCTGTCATTCTGAGCTGACCTTTGACCTCTCTGACGTCCTCATGTAGTCAGCGCAAAGCCTCATCTGTAGATAGATAAGATAACATACGATAGAACTTTATTAATCCCGAAGGAAATGATGGTGCCAGCGGTTGCTCAAAAATCTTACTCTCAAAACAGTATGAGAATGAAAACAATAGAATAATAAATGTCAAGCATATAAGCCTAATAGAATAACAATAAAAGTAAGTAATATACAGTACATTTAGTAAACGTACTTACTTACTAGATGCTTGTTCCTCCACGTTTGAGTTAAATCAAGATAAGATAAGATAAGATAAGATAGAACTTTATTCATCCCGGAAAATTATTAAGGAAATTATTTGCTCAAAATACCAACAACATAAGAATAAAACAATAAAATAATAAATGTCAAGTGTCTAAGCCTAATAGAATAACATAATAAAAGTCAGTCACATTTAGTAACTTACTTACTAGATGCTTACTCGATCCTCCACGCACATTTGAGTTAAATCAATAGCCAATAACTGGTATATTAATGTATAAATATACTATATAAACGCTGGAGGGGGGGTGGGGGGGGGTGTTGTGCCGTCATGGTATATAAATCTATAAATCTATAAGTCTCCTGTGGGGCAGAGCGGCTGTCATTGGGTTTGTTTCAACTGCCAACACTGGTCATTGTGTACAAGCCTGCAACCCCCCCGATGTCCCGGACACACGGACTCACGCTGGCTATGAATGCGCCATGCAACACACACACACCAACTACAAAACACACACACACAACACACACACAACACACACACACAACACACACACACACAACACACACACACACACACACACACACACACACACACACACACACACACACACACACACACACACACACACACACACACACACACCAAACGGTGTGGCAAACCCTGGACTAATATTTTCCTTTCTATCCGTATGCAACACTTCCCCTGCTCCCCGCTTGCCATCCATATGCATCAGACTCAACAGAGTCGGCAGTGTTGGACCCGGGCACGGGTTCAGAGAGAGGAAATGGAGGAGAAGGTCCAGGGAACATCTCCATCTAACCTCTCTGTCTCTCTGTCTCTCTATCTCTCTCTCTCTGTCTGTCTCTCTGTTATGTGTCTCTATTAGGGATGCACCGATACCACTTTTTTGCTACTTACATTTGGGTACTTGCCGATACCGAATACCGATACGAGTACTTAATAAAACCATTACAGTTCTAATGACTTTGAAAACATGTTATTTTTTGTCTGGGGGGGGGGGGTGCTCCGTTAATTTGCGGTTCTGATGGGGGGGGGCTCCGTTAATTCGCGGTTTGGGCTCCGTTTTCTGATGGGGGGGGGCTCCGTTAATTGGTGGGGACATGTCCCCAGCGTCCCCACTAAATTCTACGCCCATGCTCGGTACCATGCGCAGTTTCTATTAAACATCCATAAACGCCAACTCGGTTGCATCTCTTTATTTCAATATTCCTTGGCTAAGAATATTACAAGGTTAACGTTGCGTTGCCAAAGTGGTATCGGTGCGGTTGTATCGGAGTAGTTTAACGAGTACGAGTACGAGTATATGAGCACAGTATGCATGAGAGTGCCAAGTGGCCTTACTCAATATTTGACGGCATTAATGATAGAGAGCGCCAGGAAAACATGACGGTAACACTGACGGAATGCCAGGTGGTCTTGCTCAGCCAAGGGCGACGTAACCCAGCCTAAGCGGTGGGGACAATCTTCTATCGACACTCCCTCTCGCTCCTCTCTCTCCTCTCTCTCTGTCCCTCTCTCTCTCTTCTCTCTCTCTCTCACCTGTCGGGCAGTACTCTCACTACTCACGTCTCCCTCTCATGCGTGTATGTGGGTCCCCAGGTGACTCTCAAGGGAGGTGGGGATCTGCTCACTGTACTATGTAGCTGCCTAGGCTCCACAAAGCGCACTTTGACGGCGTGCATCGACACAAAACCTGTGTGTCTTCAGGTGCACAGTTCTCTCTCTCGGTATCGGTGCATCCCTAGTCTCTATCGCTCTCTCCCCCCTCTCTCTCTCTCTCTCTCTCTCTCCCCCTCTCTCTCTTTCTCTCCCTCTATACATATATCTATGTCTCTCTCTCGACTTCCCCTCACTATCAAAGCCCCCAGCGGTGTGATGACACTGGTGGGTGGTGGTGGAGGTGGTGATGGTGATGGGTGTGTGGGGGGGCCGATGACAGAGGGGGTCTCCTGGCCGGGACGGAGCAACGTTGAAACAGAGCCGCTATCCCACCGGCCCCCCACCCCCCGAGGGCGTCTAAAAGGGAGACCTTCAAGACACTATCATAACTAACAGAGACCCCTGTGTATAGGACAACATCCTTTTAGCCACACACACACACACACACACACACACACACACACACACACACACACACACACACACACACACACACACACACAGCCCGAGCAGACGTAATTGGATGTCCCTGTCTGTGGTTACTATAGGGTGGGTGGGAGGGAGGGAAGAGGGGAGGGAGGGAGTGAGGGGGTGATAGGTGATACGATACTTCCATGGACACAGACAGACCTTTTCTTTTCTTTTTTTAAGCATGAATATGGATTGAGAAGACCACAATGTTTGAACATGAATAACATATGTATGCCAAAACCACACCACCGGCTCTATGTGTGTGTGTGTGTGTGTGTGTGTGTGTGTGTGTGTGCATGTGTGTGTGCACGCGCACGTGTGTGTGTGTGTGTGTGTAGGTACCCCCTCTCCCCCCCCCCCCCCTTCTTTAAAAAGAACCTGAAAGGAACAAATAAAGAAATAAATGCATCATTATGCATTAGTCACGGCCATGCGGCCCCATGACGGCAACAGAGCCTCTACTGTTCGGTGTGTGTGTGTGTGTGTGTGTGTGTGTGTGCACGTGTGTGTGTGTGTGTGTGTCCGTGTGTGTGTGTGTTTGTGCTGCATGCCTGAGACCAGAGACACACATTGCAGATCCAACGTATACATTTACTCAATTCAACTTAATTTGCGTCAATGCATTGACGTAACGAACCGCCACCATGTGACATCATGCCTGGAAAATACCTACCTACGTCAGTGCTTGATTGTGTTACTGTAACGTAAGAACGTCGCAAAATAAATGACAACGACCTTTGCCCCTGTGGACACGACTTTCATATTAACATGTCTTCCTGCAGCGATGAATAATAATTATTACTGCAGGAAGAAATAAAGAAAAGCTGCATTCTGTCAGGAAGATCATCTCTCTTTCTGTCCTCCTCTGCATTCTTTATACAAGTATGTGCAATATTCCATTGCAATATCATTGCAACTTTTATATTCTAGTTAACTTATTTATTTCACTAAATGTTTTATACAAGTATGTGCAATATTCTCAATACCAATGTGCAATATTCTCAACATCATGTCCAATATTCTCAACATCATGTGCAATAGTACATTTTAACAGCATGTGCAATATTCTCAATGTCATATGCAATATTCTCAATATATTGTGCAATATTACATTTCAATACCATTGCAAATGTTCTATTCTAGTTAACTTATTTATTTCACTAAATGTATTCACTTTTATGTATTGATTTATTGTTATTCTATTAGGCGTATAGACTTTACATGTATTACTCTATTGTTTTTATTTTTATGTCTTATGATGTTATTATTGAGCAACCTCTGGCATGAGAATTTCCTTTGGGATACATTTTTATATTACGTTTTATCTTATCCTATATTATCTTAAGTAATCAACTACGACAGCAAAGAGACGGTAGTATTAGATAGGTGCAGATATTGTCAGCATGCTACAAACCCTGGTCATTCGAATAGAATGTAAATATGAATTATGCATTAGACAGGCATTGCATCTGGTTTAGAAAAAACATTGGTATTTCTAAATAGGACAGAAATGACACAGCATATGAAGCAAGCCGGGAGTGAGACTTCCAAGTAAAAACCTACACAATAGTTGCCTTCCATATGATTCTCTATGATATGTCTGGCATGAGATGACCTAACCCACACAGTGTGCTTAATGAAGGCCTTGTCCTGAACGCATGTCACTCGGCTTAACTGGAGTCGGACTCACTTTAACTCTGGCTTTCCAACAAGCCCCATGCCAGATCTAGGATCACTTTCACTTTCTGGAACTCTATATTCAGCCATTAGTCGGGCGGGTCACTGTGGACATTTGGATTACTTTCTACGGAGATGTCGAGACTCAAAAACACAGACAGACCTGTCCGTGTCCTACAGCAGAGTGCAGCAGCAGCAGCAGCAGCAGCAGCAGCAGCAACAGTCCTTATAAATGGCGCAGAAGCGAGGAAGAGAGAATGAGTCTCTACTTGGGTTTACTGGGAAACAGCTGAAGTATTCAAACTCCTTGTTTTGGGAGTTTGTGTGTAATGATGACAAAATGCAGATGTTCTCAATTAGACCTAGCACGGTGCAAAGTGCAATACTAATTCAACAAATGACATCTTAAAATGTCAAACTGTATATATATAACTCATATAATCTTTGCCTGAACAGAAATAAATGAAAGAAGCAGAAGCAGGAAAAGATAAAACCGACAATAACATTCATAAAAAAGGAAGTGAAACCTTCCACAAATTTAGCACCATGCATGACCTTGAAATGGACTTCATTAAAAATGTTTTAAAGCCCCTGTAAGCTCACAATAACAACAACAAAAATATTAATAAAAGACAATGAGGGTACAGATATTGCCACTGGCCACGCAAACCAAAACTAGACCCAGCTTCGGCCCCTCCGGGCCGGGGCCAAGACGAACATATTGAGTGGGGATGCGTAGCGAAAGCTAAACACAGAGAAAACGGGCACAAAATCAACCGCGCGACCGCAGCCAAAATGGGTACCCATGTAGATTTATATTGGCTCCAGAGGGCCTGGCAAAGTGGGCACCGGTGGCTAACTTCAACATCGCGAGCACACCAAACCGGTTCCACCTTTGGCGTGCTACCATAACAAACTCAATTTATATTTCATCTCCACGCGTCTCTGGTTCTAAGTACTACACTTAAAGACCCTGTGTCAACAGTGTGTGTGTGTGTGTGTGTGTGTCATTGAGATAATGATTTTACAGTTTGGTCAAACTCGTGGACTTTTTAACAGCTCCTGGATACTATTTCCAACTCGCATCCAACTCGCATTCACGAGAACACGCTTTGCAAGAACAGTTCTTAATAAGTGGTCACCCAATTATACTGATTAAAATGAACGTTTGCGAATATAAAAACTGGGCCTGGCAAACATACAAATGAGGTCATTATGTCAAAAGTTGTCAGCAGAGCCGACTTGACGAGCGTCAACTCGATTTCATGCTAGAAACAAACAGGCTTGTTACGGAGCCCCCCATCTAAGGTGGC
>PIJE02001661.1:63399-65899 GCA_002895965.2 Coryphaenoides rupestris
GTGCCTGTGCATGGGTGTGTGTGTGTGTGTGTGTGTGTGTGTCTGGGGGTGGGAGTGTGTATATATGTGTGTACTTTGAATATGTGCGT
Source organism: Coryphaenoides rupestris (assembly GCA_002895965.2). Classification (NCBI taxonomy): domain Eukaryota; kingdom Metazoa; phylum Chordata; class Actinopteri; order Gadiformes; family Macrouridae; genus Coryphaenoides; species Coryphaenoides rupestris. Next base: position 63,489 of record PIJE02001661.1, read on the forward strand.
GTGTGTCTGTGTGCGTTTGTGCGTGCTTGTATGCGTTTCCATGCATGTGTGTGTGTGTGTGTGTGAGTATGTACTTGTATGCGTTTGTGCGCATGTGTGTGTGTGTGTGCTTGCATTGTTTGCGTGCATGTGTGTGCGTATATGCATTTGTGTGTGTGTGTGTGTGTGTGTGTGTGTGTGTGTGTGTGTGTGTGTGTGTGTGTTGGCGTGTGTGTGTGTGTGTGTGTGTGTGTGTGTGTGTGTGTGTGTTGGCGTGTGTGTGTGTGTGTGTGTGTGTGTGTGTGTGTGTGTGTGTGTGTGTGTGTGTGTGTGTGTGTGTGTGTGTGTGTGTATGTCCGTCCTCGTGTCAGAGTCCGTGTGCGAGAGATAACACTCAAAGTTGGAGCCCGGGGGCTGTCTCCACGGCAACCAGGAGATTCATTAGCCCCTGGTGATGCGGATGCTGGCAAAGACAGTGTTTTTCAATTACAGCGATCCCAGTCACACATACAGGAGAGCGAGGGAGGGAAGGATCACAAAGGACCAGGGGTGAAAGAGGGAGAGGGACCCGCTGAGGTCCGGTCCGGTCTCCGGACTCCGGACCCGGCCCCAAGTCCACATCCAACGGAGACCCGATGAGATGATGAGGCCCTGGCCCACAGAGATGAATTAAAAACACGTCTCATGTCACCCCCACCAAACCCTCATAACGCCCCCCCCCTCCCCAACCCAGACACCCCCCCCGCCGCCCCAAAGCCCTCATAGAAAACTTTCCAGGCCCTTCACTCAACACCGTATCATTTAAAAAAAGACGGACTTGATAGTTTTTTCAAGATTCGGCGGTTGAGAAACTATTAATTCTTGGCGAGATGACTTTGTGTTTCTTTCAAACGAACACAGTCGCACAGTTACGAGCGGGAATTCTCCCATCGACACTTGGATGCAAACGCTTCGGTGGCGTTCCAATGTGCAGCAGCGGGCCCACGCGGAGACACACACACACACACACACACAATCACACACACTCACACACACTCACACTGACACTACACACACACGCTACACACAAAAGAGATATAAAGATATCCAGGATAATCTGCGAACAAAAGGACAAGCCGCACACACACACTTGCAGCACACACACAGTTGTTCTCTCCCCCTCTCTCTCTCTCTCCCTCTCTCTCCCCTTCTCTCTCCCTTTTCTCTCTCTCCCTCTTTTCTTCAATTCGCCGACTTCCCCTCGCGAACGTGCAGCTCCATCCAAATGTGGATTCTGGATATTGGTTCGCAAAGTAAAACAGAGGCTTAAAGAAAACAGAGTCTCTGTTTGTCCTCACCTCCCGCTCTCGTGTTTCATCATAAAAGTTTTTCTGGCAGGAGGGATCTGCTAAGTTATCGGGCCCAGCGTGGGCTCCGGGTTCCACAGCGAACAACAAGGGGACTATTTGACCAGACCACAGTCAGGACGGCAGGGCTGGAGATTATGAAAAGACCACAGCAAAGGCCTTGGGACTTGCACACAAAAGCTGACGCGCACGGGCCACACGTACACACGCGCGCACACACACACACACACACACACAGCCATTTGTGCACACACCCACACATGCACATGAATGCACACACACACACACACACACACACACACACACAACACACACACACACACACACACACACACACACACACACACACACACAACCATCTGCACATGCATGCGCACACACCCATACATGCACGTGAATGCACATACACAGACGCAGGCACACACTTGCCCATGCGACACACACACACACATACATGCACACACACACACATGCATACGCACACATACGCACACACACGCACACATACGCACACACACGCACACACACACAACCATCTGCACATGCATGCGCACACACCCATACATGCACATGAATGCACATGCACACACACAAGTACGTACACAGACACAGGCAGGCACGCGCTTGCCCATGAGACAAACACACACACACACACACATGCACACACACACACACACATGCATACACACACACACACACACACACACAAACACACACACACACACACACATGCACACACACACACACACACACACACATGCATACACACACACACACATACACACAAACACACACACACAGCCATGTGCACATGCATGCACACACACCCGCACATGCACGCGAATGCACATGCACACACACACACACACACGTACAAACAAGCACATACACAGACACAGACACAGGCACGCACTTGCCCATGAGACACACACACACACACACACACACATGCATACACACACATACGCACACATATGCATCCACACACATGTGCGATGCAACAGAGAGTAGGGTGTGAGTCTGAGCAGGAACCTGATCATGAGATAAACTACATCAATAAGATACAATGCACCCAATTGACACGTT
>PIJE02001661.1:75899-78399 GCA_002895965.2 Coryphaenoides rupestris
GATAGATAGATAGATAAATAGATAGATAGATACATAGATAGATAGACATATAGATGGATAGATAGATGGATAGATGGATAGATAGATCGATAGATACATAGATAGATTGTAAGTCGTTCTCAAGTCGACTCAAGTCGTTCTGGGAGGAGCCTTGAAGTCTTGAAGGCAATGAAAAGTCTTTCAATGACTCAAACACTTGCACTGGTCTCTGGATTGTTCGTTGTGTGATCTTCTACATTCTCTATGCGTTAGACTCTATCTTTGGAAGGTGACTCATAGAGGTATTTTGCAGGCTTTTGGATGTTGGTAAATAGGGTCAGATTTGCCGTGTCTTTTACCAAGTGTTGACGTGGAAACTAAAATGTACTCGCCGTCAAAGCCCGCGTGCAGAGGGGGAGGTTTGCAACAAGTCATGTGATCTGCAGCTGAACGTCTGCAGCTCCTCGTCAAACACAAAAGGCGCACTGTCGCCCTGACAGGAAAGGCTACGTCTCCAACAACATGTACATTAAACACACACACACACACACCACACACAGCACTCTCAATCACCCCCACTTAGAAGCTGTCCTTAACTTTGACTGACGGATAAATACGCTTCAATTTACTTGTTCCCTCCCTCACAGAGGGCACCATCTCATCCTTTCCCTTTTTCCGTGTGTGTGTGTGTGTGTGTGTGTGTGTGTGTGTGTGTGTGTGTGTGTGTGTGTGTGTGTGTGTGTCTACATATTTATGTGTGTGAAGAGAGAGAGAGAGAGAACTAGAATGAACACAGTCTACCTGCAGCTGGACTGATTGCCAGTGGGGTTGAGGCATGCCAGGCGGGCAGAGTCTGAGCTAAAGACTTTTCCAATGGCTGTGCTGTGCAGCCCAATCTTTCTGCTCCCACCACTTAACCCAGAAACCCTATAGGCTCACCCCAGCAGGGCCAACTGTGTCCTCCGCACCAGGAGAACACGAGGAAGAGACACACAAGCATGGCTGATGGTGCATGTGTGTGTGTCTGTGTGTGTGTGTGTCTGTGTGTGTGTATGTGTGTGTGTATGTGAGTTAAGTGTGTGTGTATTAAGTGTGTGTGTGTGCGTGTGTGTGTTAAGTGTGTGTGTGTTAAGTGTGTGTTAGGTGTGTGTGTTTGTGTGTGTGTGTGTGTGTGTGTTAGTCTGTGTTAAGTGTGTGTGTTAAGTGTGTGTGTGTGTGTGTGTGTGTGTGTGTGTGTGTGTTGGGGGGGGGGAATCATACCCCAAGAGAGCACCCAGTTATTATTGACTGCTTTAAAGTCGATAATAGCCTATTCCCCTGGAGATACACCCCGCAAGGAGGTCGCGGACGAAAGTGCACACACACACACACACACACACACACACACACACACACACACACACACACACACACACACACACACAATTCCTTTGGGTATGATGTATTGGGTGTACTGCTCTGCTCTGCGCTGGCATTCCTGTGCACATGTACAGACAATTACAGCTAATCTCAGCCCAAATTGCTTCCTGTAGCAGAGAGTGGACATCGTTAGCCGGGGCCGCGCTCCCCGCCCGCCGAAACACAACAAGACATCTTAGGTATCGCTTTCACGTCCGCAGAAGGAGGGATGGAGAAGCCTTTAGCCCCGCCCCCCCTCCACCCACCCTACTCCACCCCACCCACCCTACTCCACCCCACCCACCACCACCACCCACTACCGACCCTAGACTTCGCTAGGCTCAGTATGGCCCGACCTCCGGTCCTTATAGTCCCCATACCTCCCACAATGCTTTGGACAGCGATAGCTCCTAGTGTACGGAGCTGGCAATGCAGTCCCATGTGGTCTTCCCCACCCTCTGCCTTCTGGCTTGTGGCGTGGGGCCCCATGTGTGTATGTGTGTATGTCTGTGTGCACCTGCCTGTGAGCATGTCGGTGTGTGTGCGTGTGTTTGCCTGTGTGTGCGTGTGCATGCCCATGTGTGTGTGTGTGTGTGTGTGTGTGTGTGTGTGTGTGTGTGTGTGTGTGTGTGTTTCCTAATATTTACTTGGCTCTAACAACCAGTAGGTTCTTTGCCTTTTCTGTTTTAAATAAACAGGGTACTCATTACTTGCAAAGGCAATATTGCACCAAAAATATTTCTTAGTCTTATCTAGTTAATTCGGGGGTGCTCCGAATTAACGGAGCACCCCCCCCCCCCCATCAGAACCGCGAATTAACGGACCCCCACCCCCCATCAGAACCGCAAATTAACGGACCCCCCCCATCAGAACCGCGAATTAACGGACCCCCATCAGAACCGAGAATTAACGGACCCCCCCCCCCCCCCCCCCATCAGAACCGCGAATTAACGGACCCCCCCAGAGACGCTGACTCGGAGCCCGTCGCGCGCCTCACGGTAGCGTCATTGCGCATCCTTGGCGCAACATCTGTGATAACGCGTTAACTTTGACAGCCATAAAAAAAACAAAAAATTCAATATGAACGTAAGAGCATGAAACCAGACAAAGAGCCGCATGCGGC
>PIJE02001661.1:83399-85899 GCA_002895965.2 Coryphaenoides rupestris
GGATCGAAATAGCGACTCACTCACCCACCGGACACACGTGTGCGTTGTGCCGGTGAGGGCGGGGCCGGGGGGGGGGATGGGCAACTAAACAGAGAGAGAGAGAGAGAGAGAGAGAGAGAGAGAGAGAGCACCGGCCAGTACATACATAAGGCTGCTTGGCACGGGGACAATGGTCAGCATTCTTTTCGGCAAGACACATTCAATACCACTCCTGGCATAGTCGACACACACGCACACACACACACACACGACACACACACACACACACACACACACACACACACACACACACACACACACACACACACTAACACCCCACACACACCCACACACACACCACACAGAAAGCATCGCTTCCTTCCATCAAGCCCATTCTGAGCGCCTGTGTCAGCCTTTGTCAGATTTAATTCCTCCGCTGCAGAGTGAAAGACTGAAACTAAACATTGATGATGCAGTTTGGTGGTACTTAATACATCACTGTGGTGTATGAAGATTAAAGAATACAACAGGATTCAAGCATTCATAATTGCAAGGTTAATAGAACGAGTTTCATAATTGCTAGGTTGCCGGCATAATAGCTGAGATAAGAGCAGAGGTGCCGTTCTGGGTGTAGTACCAACATCTAAGATGATAAAATATACAATACTAAGTGAGATTATTATGTAGTGCCAGGTACGGTGCCTGAATGTGTCACACTGATTCCACAGTGATTCCTTTTTTTTGGGTGGGGTGGGAGGGGGTGGTGGTGACAGAAAGCTCTGTAATACCAATCAATACACCACCACCCTGGCAGTGTGTCGGCTGGGGGAATACCCACAGCGCTAGTTATAAACTGGACATTTTCCTCCCCCCCCCCGCCCACCCGCCACCCCTCCTGGTGGTTTCTCTAATGGGACGCCGTCTGCTGTTGGGGTGGATGGAAGAAACCGAGTGAAGGGAGGCTACTTTTGGAGACACACCATGGACTACCAGTAGACCAGAAGGTATAGATATAAATAGCAGTCGTTTTGGAAGTCCCTCTCCCAGTCTCAGTTACTACCTCCCACCACTCGAGAAATGTATGAGGACAGGAGAGTCTCCTTCTTCTTCTTCCTCCTCCTCTACACTTCTCCTCTCCTCTCCTTTCTCAGGTGGTTGGGTGGGGCTTACAGTCTTCACCTGGCACCGTTCAGACTTGCTCCTTGGGTTCCTTTGTGCTTCCGTGGTCTTCACATCGCCTCTCCCTACACCTTTTGCGCTCCAGCTTAGAGTTCTCGTAGTTTCATCTCCGTGTCTGCCGTGGGCCCTCACCAGCCTCTCACCTGGTTACCCATGTTTCATTCTCAGTCCTCTCCTTCCTCCTTCCTCCTCTCCTCTGTCTGCAATGCCCGTGCCCTGGAAATCTTACCGTCTACGCTAATCCATGTTATGCTCACTCCTACGGTTCTCATGCTCCTGAGAGTCATAGCTGGCCCTGCCTGATCTCGGCTGCTTAGCCTATGTATAACCATCTAAAGTGACTCCATGTTATAATATCTACTCCTCCTTTCTTCTCCTCTCTCTCTCCTCTCTCTCCTCTCCCTCTCCTCCTCACCTCTCCTCTCCCCCCCCTCGCCTCCCCCCCCTTCCCTTCCCTTCTCATTTCCACAATTTTTCCCAGCGGCCTCCTAGTTCAGTGGTGTGGTCTCGGAAGAACCCAGAACATCACTCAATCACTCAGCCCGTCGCCTGCATGTGGAAGCAATTTCAGAAGCAATGCATTAACATACACACATAACACACTCGCGCGCCAGACCACACACACACACACACACACACACACACACACACACACACACATCATACACACACACACACACACACACACACATGCACATGCACTCACACATGTACACACATACTCATGACAACACACACACACACGCAAACACACACACACACAATGACATGACGGCACACGCACACACACATGTTCACACACACTCACGCCCACACACACACACACACGTGCGTTACTGTGCATGTGTGAACACACACACAAGCAATGAACAATTAGGAAAATAATATGTTGACACGTTGCGATATTGTGTACAGTTTCTGTACACCACAGTGCCTTACATTAAGGTCATCGTGTAAAGAAAATGTAAGTTGAGAGTTCATAGATAGCTAGGGTAAGGTAAATAGACATGATAAGGAATAGAGATAGGATGCATGGTGGGGAGATCCCTGGGATATAAATCAGTGTTGTTTAAACAGGATGCCTCCATACATCTGTGGGGGCCCGATGAGGCCCCTGGAGAGTTGCCCAGGGTAATCAATCAAAAATAATATATACATCAAGATATATCCAATATATGGGAGGTAGAACTTCCAGTACTACTCGTAGGGGCTCCGATGAGGCCCCTGGAGACGATAAGCCCGAGAGGGCTGAGATATCAATGCCAAATGAATGGTCAGAAGACTAATCAAAATGATAATCGTGCTAGCTCTATAATGGCGTACACATGAGGCGTCCGCGCAC
>PIJE02001661.1:90899-100899 GCA_002895965.2 Coryphaenoides rupestris
GAAGCCTGACAGAGAGAGAGAGAGACAGAGCGAGAGAGACAGCGAGAGATACAGGAGGCCATGGCTGTGATGTGTATCATCAGAGAGCTCTTTCCTCTGCCCTTGTAGGCTCATACTCGTCTGTCAGAACCCCATTCATGGGGAAGCATCCTTTTATGATTACATCGAGGAGACATCTCTGCAGAGCTCACACACACACACACACACACACACACACACACACAAACACACACACACACACACACACGACTTGTGAAACCTTAACCTTTACATGGAGCCTGTACAGTTACACATGACGTACCCTATCTGTGTGTGTGTGTGTGTGTGTGTGTGTGTGTGTGTGTGTGTGTGTGTGTGTATGCATGGCTGCCCTGCTTGCGAGAAAAGAGAGAAAATAGAGTAATTCAACAGAAATAGAGAAGGTGAGAGAGAGAGAGAGAGAGAGAGAGAGAGAGAGAGAGAGAGAGATGAACTAGAGAGAGGGAGAGACATTTTGCACACAGGTTTGGTTTCCAATGAATTAACCAGTAAACCCTGTGAGAGGGTAACCCGAGGAGACTCCACCTGCCAGGACAGTAAACAGACACCTCGTCCTGTCACCTGACCGCACAAACGTTTGTTGCAAGGGTCACGCCTCACAGATACAGAACAACAGAACAATGATCTGCTGATCACACAGTGACAGGATCAGAAATGAAAAAGAAACTGCTCAGCCAAAAGCAAAAGAAAAATCGTTGTTGACACTTCACTGTCGAATTCAGAATTCAGACGAAATCATCCCCCACGAATCCACGACGACCACGTGATGGTGACACCCGCCAGCTCTCTCTCAGCCGGGATGACAAAGCGTAGTGTGTGCGTAATGTGTGTGTGCACCCCCCCATCACACACACACACACACACACACAACAGACACACAAAGACACACACAAAACATCGACCATGCGACGGGCAGTTTCCTTAGGACTTCCCATAAAAGTCGGGAACACGCCTAAAAAACACCACAGGTGCTGCGGTCATGCAATGCACGCGACGTCATGCAACTTCATGCGGCGTGCAGTCTCCAAAAGAGGCATGTGCGGGGGCTTTCTACCTTGCTCTTCATGAACTTGGAGTGACTCTTGTAGAACCTCCAACCTGCTTAGGTCGTTCGTGCCTGTCGTCGGAGTGCAGCACGCCGCCCGTCTTCAGCATCTGCACCTCGTCCTCCAGGTCCCGGATGTTCTCTCCAGGGAGGAGATCTTGGTGTCCTGCGGCCCGACCCGACGCAGGGTTGGGGAGGGGGGTGGTCCGCAGCAGGGGAACGGGGGAACGGGGAACGGGGAACGGGGAACGGGGAACCGGGACAGGAACATGCAGCCACAGGAGCAGATCAGTTAGCATAGGATCAAGCCAGGGACCTTGTGTGTGTATGTGTGTGTGTAACCCCTTCATCTGACGGGGTTTGTTGAGTTGCTACTGACGCTTTCTTGCAGACATTGTTCCAGCCCAGAATGACAAAACAGTGCAACACACACACACACACACACACACGCACACACACATGCAAAAGACCCCGCAATACTACATACAAAGAAGTCTATGGAGGCCGGGGAATCGCTTTGAATTGACGGGAATTCATTCAGGTCGCAACTTCAGATGAACAAGCAAAAACAGAAAGGGCAGCTTCTGTCAAAGCAAAAGGACTTAGACCTAGCCCATTCTATCATGTAGACAAGGCTCATGAAGAGGAAGAGGCATGAAGAGGTAAGTAGCGAGCATGCATGCCTATGTAGGCGTACATATTTAGATGGTACTGATATGGGTCTGCATAAATAATACATTAAAACTGGGAGATCCGAGTAGCCCGGGTGAATTCCTGCAGAGCGACGGAGTCCCCAGGGTTCGTTGTTTTGCTCCATTGGATGAGCGGTATGGATGTACGTTAGATGGTGAACCTTGGAAGAGGTGGGAAAGCCAATTGAATAAATGGAAGCAGATTGCGTGATGCCAACGTCGGTGGAAAACCACAGGCTACAATGTGAGCATCTGACCTTTATTATTCTTATTATTATGATTATTCCGCCGGCCTGACATCAGCCCCTTTGCGTAGAGCGCACGGCCCGCAAGTCGCGTCAAACAAACACAACACCGGAGCCACCGATAGGCACGCCAGATGCACGAGAAGTGACTCACACCAAGGAAGACCAGACGTACCCTCACGGTAGAACTAATCGTGCACACATGGCCATAAAATAAACCTGGAGGAGTCCTCATTAACATTAATAACATGAACGTCTATTCGAACAATGCAAGATTCGAACACACACACACACACACAGACAGACACACAGACAGACAGACAGACAGACACATGCACGTGCACACACAAAAACACACAGCCAAGATAAGGTATTCAGCATGTGTGCTTCGACGCCACCCAATAAGAACTGGCCACACACACACACACACACACACATGCGCACACACACACACACACACACACACACAGATGTACAGATGCACACAGACAAGGGCCATGTGTTATCATTTCCTTATGTTTTTGTTGCTGCTGTCATATCGTAAGCCAGAGCATGTATCTACAACAGACCCTTTTCACAGATTGTCAATCGCAGACAAAAGTTACTTCCTGTTCCTTTAACTTGAACATGAGGTCGGTTTTATTGATGTCTGCCGCAGCAGCAGCAGCACCAGCAGCAGCACCAGCAGCGTGGTCCATGTATATTTACATGACGAGTTGTGTCTATACTGGTCTACACTGGCAGACCTAAACGGAATGCACCCATCACTAATGTTATGAGCTACACCTGTGTTTTTCCTGCTGTGAAAAGGGTCTACTGAGAGGCAGACAAGACACAACTACGGCGTCTGGAGACTACAGGAGGAGACACACTACGACGAGGACGTACACATGTTCACGGGAGGGGAAAACGTGGCCACATTACCGTACCTGCCAGATAACATCAGGATCAAAACAGAAAGGGGTATTGGTGGTCTGAAATCACAAAAGAAAGAAAAAAGGTTAGAAAAAAACACACACACACACACACACACACGCGCACGGCTTGGATGACACAACATGACAGAATAGATACAGAACACACAGAACACACATCATGTGCCAATATGAGCCACACATACCATCCACACCCTCACCAGCTAAATGCTTCTCAAGCCCCCTCTCTCTCTCTCTCTCTCTCTCTCTCTCTCTCTCTCCCTCTCTCCTTCCCTTACTAACTATTGCAGTCACATTTAATTTGTGACTTTAATGGGTCGACGCCATTGAAGCTATTCCCGTCGTGCACATGTGTAGCCTGTTAATAGGCGGACACATCGCAAAGTATGTGCGAGAAATAACTGTGGTTTTGCAGTAAAACAACTACTTTTGGGAGCAAACGTGTGCGCCATGCGTGGGTGCACGTGTGTGTTTATATGTGTTTATGTGTGTGACATGTGTGTGTGTGTGTGTGCATGTGTGTGTGCGTGCACGTGCCCCCATGCACTTGTGTACGTGTACTGTGCACACATGTGCAGTCAACTGTGTTTTTCACAGTTCTTCCAGGGCTTCAAAGGGCTCAGATGCGAGTGAAAGCTTCCATATGTGACATTTGAAACAAATTGAATAAGTGCTCCCCTCTGTTTGGGCCAATAATGGACTTACCTTGGGCATGGACTCATGCACTAGGTGACTGAAACCCTCATAACTCTGTGTGCGTGTGTGTGGTTGTGTGTGTGTGTGTGTGTGTCTGTCTGTCTGCCTGATTGTCTGCCTGTCTGTCTGTCTGTCTGTCTATCTATCTGTCTGCCTAGCCTGCCGTGTCTGTCTGTCTGTCTGTCTGTGTGTGTGTGCCTGTGTGTGTCTAATGCGTGTGTGTGCGTCCGTGCGTGTGTGTGTGTGTGGCTTTGCAATCCAATCCTCCCCCTTGGTAACAGCAATATCAATCAATAATTTATATCATTCTCGGTATGAAATTGATATAAAACGCACAGGCAACTGTGAGTTCAAGCCTCGACGTGGAATCGAACCCGAGCTAGACTCTCTGTCGTTTGCCTGAGTAACCACATCCACTCATGCCTAATTTCATTCATTTCAAACCAATTTTTAAAAATGACTATTAATCTTACTCTGTGTTTACCTTGGAATCGACGCGCTGCTACAATGATGGCTGGAAAGATCTGCAATGATTCTGATTATGACTCTGTGTGTAGCTTGTTACTGTTTGGCGAGCTTGTTGCTATGTGTCTAGATTGCTGCTATTTGAGTATCTTATAGCCGCTATTTATCATGTCGCTTTTTGTCATTTAGATGGATTGTTGTTATTTAGGTAGCTTGTTGCTATTTAGCTCGCTTGTAGCTATTTGCATAAATTAATACTTTTTAAGTATCTTATAGCTGCTATGTATACAGGCCGAGGTGGTTGTTATGTAGGTAGCTTGTTGCTATTTAGCTAACTTGTTGCTATTTATGTAAATGTTGGCTAAAATGTCATTATTGCTGAGCAGTGCACTATTTACGGTAGCTTGGTGTTATGTAGCTAGCATTGTGCTATTTAGCTGCTAGCTTATTGCTATTCCAGCAGCTTCCAGGTGCTCCTGTGCTAGCCTGTAGCTGCAGGATGGGTGGTCCTCCTACCTTCATATCAATGACGGTCTGCAGAGCTCTGGCTTTGGCCGGGTCGGCCTGGTTCCTCCGGTGGAGCTCCTGTGGAGGGACCCGGTAAAAATAAGCCTGCCGGCTCATCATCTTTAAAAGCCTTCCTTTTCCTTTTCCTTTCCCCCGACGATTCAGATCCAAACCTGGTTCTGTTCCTGTTCTGTAGTCTACGCCGCTCTCACCATGCTTGTCTGGGTTTGTTGGGGGGGGGGGGGCGGGGGCAGAAACTAAATTGCAACTCAATACGTATAAAACACACATACAGCCACATTCAATGTGATTTTATTGAGTGGGTATAGTGAGGATTTATATCTATCTTCATCAATATGTATGTATGCTCAGTCGTGGTTGGGACCTCGGCAAGAGAGGTGACCGGTTGAAGAGGTCAGAGAATAGAAACACGAAAGGGAAGAAAAAGTTTAGAAAAATAAATAAAAGTGCTCAAACAAACGGTCAATCGACAATGCCGCAGCGACAGAGAGAGAGAGAGACAGAGCGAGAGAGACAGCGAGAGATACAGGAGGGCCATGGCTGTGATGTTGTATCATCAGAGAGCTCTTTCCTCTGCCCTTGTAGGCTCATACTCGTCTGTCAGAACCCCATTCATGGGGAAGCATCCTTTTATGATTACATCGAGGAGACATCTCTGCAGAGCTCACACACACACACACACACACACACACAACACACACACAAACACACACACACACACACACACGACTTGTGAAACCTTAACCTTTACATGGAGCCTGTACAGTTACACATGACGTACCCTATCTGTGTGTGTGTGTGTGTGTGTGTGTGTGTGTGTGTGTGTGTGTGTGTGTGTATGCATGGCTGCCCTTGCTTGCGAGAGAGGAGAGAAAAATAGAGTAATTCAACAGAAATAGAGAAGGTGAGAGAGAGAGAGAGAGAGGAGAGAGAGAGAGAGAGAGAGAGAGAGATGAACTAGAGAGAGGGAGAGACATTTTGCACACAGGTTTGGTTTCCAATGAATTAACCAGTAAACCCTGTGAGAGGGTAACCCGAGGAGACTCCACCTGCCAGGACAGTAAACAGACACCTCGTCCTGTCACCTGACCGCACAAACGTTTGTTGCAAGGGTCACGCCTCACAGATACAGAACAACAGAACAATGATCTGCTGATCACACAGTGACAGGAGCAATATCAGAAATGAAAAAGAAACTGCTCAGCCAAAAGCAAAAGAAAAATCGTTGTTGACACTTCACTGTCGAATTCAGAATTCAGACGAAATCATCCCCCACGAATCCACGACGACCACGTGATGGTGACACCCGCCAGCTCTCTCTCAGCGGGATGACAAAGCGTGAGTGTGTGCGTATGTGTGTGTGCACCCCCCCCACACACACACACACACACACACACACAGACACACAAAGGCACACACAAAACATCGACCATGCGACGGGCAGTTTCTTAGGACTCCCATAAAAGTCGGACACGCTAAAAACACCACAGGTGCTGCGTCATGCAATGCACGCGACGTCATGCAACTTCATGCGGCGTGCAGTCTCCAAAAGAGGCATGTGCGGGCTTTCTACCTTGCTCTTCATGAACTTGGAGTGACTCTTGTAGACCTCCACCTGCTTGAGGTCGTCGTGCCTGTCGTCGGAGTGCAGCACGCCGCCCGTCTTCAGCATCTGCACCTCGTCCTCCAGGTCCCGGATGTTCCTCTCCAGGGAGGAGATCTTGGTGTCCTGCGGCCCGACCCGACGCAGGGGTTGGGGAGGGGGGGTGGTCCGACAGCAGGGGAACGGGGAACGGGGAACGGGGAACGGGGAACGGGGACCGGGACAGGAACAGCAGCCCCAGGAGCAGATCAGTTGCATAGGATCAAGCCAGGGACCTTGTGTGTGTATGTGTGTGTGTAACCCCTCATCTGACGGGGTTTGTTGAGTTGCTACTGACGCTTTCTTGCAGACATTGTTCCAGCCCAGAATGACAAAACAGTGCAACACACACACACACACACACACACGCACACACACATGCAAAAGACCCGAATACTACATACAAAGAAGTCTATGGAGGCCGGGGAATCGCTTTGAATTGACGGGAATTCATTCAGGTCGCAACTTCAGATGAACAAGCAAAAACAGAAAGGGCAGCTTCTGTCAAAGCAAAAGGACTTAGACCTAGCCCATTCTATCATGTAGACAAGGCTCATGAAGAGGAAGAGGCATGAAGAGGTAAGTAGCGAGCATGCATGCCTATGTAGGCGTACATATTTAGATGGTACTGATATGGGTCTGCATAAATAATACATTAAAACTGGGAGATCCGAGTAGCCCGGGTGAATTCCTGCAGAGCGACGGAGTCCCCAGGGTTCGTTGTTTTGCTCCATTGGATGAGCGGTATGGATGTACGTTAGATGGTGAACCTTGGAAGAGGTGGGAAAGCCAATTGAATAAATGGAAGCAGATTGCGTGATGCCAACGTCGGTGGAAAACCACAGGCTACAATGTGAGCATCTGACCTTTATTATTCTTATTATTATGATTATTCCGCCGGCCTGACATCAGCCCCTTTGCGTAGAGCGCACGGCCCGCAAGTCGCGTCAAACAAACACAACACCGGAGCCACCGATGGGCACGCCAGATGCACGAGAAGTGACTCACACCAAGGAAGACCAGACGTACCCTCACGGTAGAACTAATCGTGCACACATGGCCATAAAATAAACCTGGAGGAGTCCTCATTAACATTAATAACATGAACGTCTATTCGAACAATGCAAGATTCGAACACACACACACACACACAGACAGACACACAGACAGACAGACAGACAGACACATGCACGTGCACACACAAAAACACACAGCCAAGATAAGGTATTCAGCATGTGTGCTTCGACGCCACCCAATAAGAACTGGCCACACACACACACACACACACACATGCGCACACACACACACACACACACACACACAGATGTACAGATGCACACAGACAAGGGCCATGTGTTATCATTTCCTTATGTTTTTGTTGCTGCTGTCATATCGTAAGCCAGAGCATGTATCTACAACAGACCCTTTTCACAGATTGTCAATCGCAGACAAAAGTTACTTCCTGTTCCTTTAACTTGAACATGAGGTCGGTTTTATTGATGTCTGCCGCAGCAGCAGCAGCACCAGCAGCAGCACCAGCAGCGTGGTCCATGTATATTTACATGACGAGTTGTGTCTATACTGGTCTACACTGGCAGACCTAAACGGAATGCACCCATCACTAATGTTATGAGCTACACCTGTGTTTTTCCTGCTGTGAAAAGGGTCTACTGAGAGGCAGACAAGACACAACGACGGCGTCTGGAGACTACAGGAGGAGACACACTACGACGAGGATGTACACATGTTCACGGTGACGGGGAGGAAACGGGAGGGGAAAAACGTGGCCACATTACCGTTACCTGCCAGATAACATCAGGATCAAAACAGAAAGGGGTATTGGTGGTCTGAAATCACAAAAGAAAGAGAAAAGGTTAGAAAAAAACACACACACACACACACACACGCGCACGGCTTGGATGACACAACATGACAGAATAGATACAGAACACACAGAACACACATCATGTGCCAATATGAGCCACACATACCATCCACACCCTCACCAGCTAAATGCTTCTCAAGCCCCCTCTCTCTCTCTCTCTCTCTCTCTCTCTCTCTCTCTCCCTCTCTCCTTCCCTTACTAACTATTGCAGTCACATTTAATTTGTGACTTTAATGGGTCGACGCCATTGAAGCTATTCCCGTCGTGCACATGTGTAGCCTGTTAATAGGCGGACACATCGCAAAGTATGTGCGAGAAATAACTGTGGTTTTGCAGTAAAACAACTACTTTTGGGAGCCAAACGTGTGCGCCATGCGTGGGTGCACGTGTGTGTTTATATGTGTTTATGTGTGTGACATGTGTGTGTGTGTGTGTGTGTGTGCATGTGTGTGTGCGTGCACGTGCCCCCATGCACTTGTGTACGTGTACTGTGCACACATGTGCAGTCAACTGTGTTTTTCACAGTTCTTCCAGGGCTTCAAAGGGCTCAGATGCGAGTGAAAGCTTCCATATGTGACATTTGAAACAAATTGAATAAGTGCTCCCCTCTGTTTGGGCCAATAATGGACTTACCTTGGGCATGGACTCATGCACTAGGTGACTGAAACCCTCATAACTCTGTGTGCGTGTGTGTGGTTGTGTGTGTGTGTGTGTGTGTCTGTCTGTCTGCCTGATTATCTGTCTGTCTGTCTGTCTATCTGTCTGTCTATCTGTCTGCCTAGCCTGCCGTGTCTGTCTGTCTGTCTGTCTGTGTGTGTGTGTGTGCCTGTGTGTGTGTCTAATGCGTGTGTGTGTGTGTGTGTGTGTGTGTGTGTGTGTGTGGCTTTGCAATCCAATCCTCCCCCTTGGTAACAGCAATATCAATCAATAATTTATATCATTCTCGGTATGAAATTGATATCAAACGCACAGGCAACTGTGAGTTCAAGCCTCGACGTGGAATCGAACCCGAGCTAGACTCTCTGTCGTTTGCCTGAGTAACCACATCCACTCATGCCTAATTTCATTCATTTCAAACCAATTTTTAAAAATGACTATTAATCTTACTCTGTGTTTACCTTGGAATCGACGCGCTGCTACAATGATGGCTGGAAAGATCTGCAATGATTCTGATTATGACTCTGTGTGTAGCTTGTTACTGTTTGGCGAGCTTGTTGCTATGTGTCTAGATTGCTGCTATTTGAGTATCTTATAGCCGCTATTTATCATGTCGCTTTTTGTCATTTAGATGGATTGTTGTTATTTAGGTAGCTTGTTGCTATTTAGCTCGCTTGTAGCTATTTGCATAAATTAATACTTTTTTAAGTATCTTATAGCTGCTATGTATACAGGCCGAGGTGGTTGTTATGTAGGTAGCTTGTTGCTATTTAGCTAACTTGTTGCTATTTATGTAAATGTTGGCTAAAATGTCATTATTGCTGAGCAGTGCACTATTTACGGTAGCTTGGTGTTATGTAGCTAGCATTGTGCTATTTAGCTGCTAGCTTATTGCTATTCCAGCAGCTTCCAGGTGCTCCTGTGCTAGCCTGTAGCTGCAGGATGGGTGGTCCTCCTACCTTCATATCAATGACGGTCTGCAGAGCTCTGGCTTTGGCCGGGTCGGCCTGGTTCCTCCGGTGGAGCTCCTGCGGAGGGACCCGGTAAAAATAAGCCTGCCGGCTCATCATCTTTAAAAGCCTTCCTTTTCCTTTTCCTTTCCCCCGACGATTCAGATCCAAACCTGGTTCTGTTCCTGTTCTGTAGTCTACGCCGCTCTCACCATGCTTGT
>PIJE02001661.1:105899-110741 GCA_002895965.2 Coryphaenoides rupestris
TGCTGCCCCATCACAATACCTACCTACCGTACCTAGCAAGTGCACTGGCCAGCCGGGATTAATGACGCCTGCCCTGATAGATAAACAGGGAGATGGAGGCACACATAATGTGTGTGTGTGTGTGTGTGTGTGTGTGTGTGTGTGTGTGTGTGTGTGTGCGCGTGGCGCCCCCATGTTTTAAGGTGTCTAACCCGGCAACAGAAATAAATAGGTCAAATGGTGGATAGACAAATTGAATCAGACTTTAGATAAAGTGGTTCACCATATAACTAGAGTAAAGTGTTAATGGGAAGGTTTTTTATATGATAATGTACTCTTGTACTTCGCAAAATTGGGAATGTCAAATAAAACAGATACCTGGTTAGCCTGGAAATCCAGACCTACATCTAGAAAGCTGTAGGTCTGGTAATGAGCAATGAAAATGGTCCAACTCGAGGGGCGGCACCAAGCATGCGTTTGAAAATATCACTGCACGCAATTGGATAACACTACGACCAATCAGAAGAATACACGGGGTGACGTATCCAGAGGACGGAAACGAGTTTGTTTTGGAGAATAGTTTGACAGAGAGACGTAAATGTAGCTTAATGGAAATGGAGCCACTAAACGACTTTTGCCGTTTTTGCAAGCAGAATATGAGAATAGTTGGTTTGTACTAGGGATGCACCGATACCAGTATTCGGTATCGGTCCGATACTGTGCTCATGTACTCGTACTCGTTAAACTACTCCGATACAACCGCACCGATACCACTTTGGCAACGCAACGTTAACCTTGTAATATTCTTAGCCAAGGAATATTGAAATAAAGAGATGCAACCGAGTTGTCGTTTATGGATGTTTAATAGCAACTGAGCATGGTACCGAGCATGGGCGTAGAATTTAGTGGGGACGCTGGGGACATGTCCCCACCAATTAACGGAGCACCCCCCCCCCCCCCCCATCAGAACCGCAAATTAACGGAGCACCCCCCCCCCCTCACCATCAGAACCGCGAATTAACGGAGCACCCCCCCCCCCAATCAGAACCGCAAATTAACGGAGCACCCCCCCCCCATCAGAACCGCGAATTAACTTGAACTGTAATGGTTTTATTAAGTACTCGTATCGGTATTCGGTATCGGCAAGTACCCAAATGTAAGTACTTGTACTTGTACTCGGTCTGAAAAAAAGTGGTATCGGTGCATCCCTAGTTTGTACAGATAGCCATCTTGCAATGTTTACTGACTGATTCCGGACTGATTCCGGACTGATTCCGGACTGATTCCGTCGCAGCGCTGACGTCATCTGTTTAGCCCGCCTCTGGCCCGCCTATATCAGATACACCGATGTGAATGTTTTATGTTCGCGAATAGGATCACGAGTTACACGACTAGAGCAATGACGGAACACATAGCCCGGAGGCCATGGTGTCATGCATAGGCACACGCACGCGCAAATACAAATACATACGTACGTACATACATACAGTACATACATAGCAAGGTGTGTGTGTGTGTGTGTGTGTGTGTGTGTGTGTGTGTGTGTGTGTGTGTGTGTGTTGTACACACACACACACACACACACACACACACACACACACACACACACACAAACTCAAACACACGCACACACACAGGCAAATTACATAGACTAGCTAGCTAATGCGTTTTCTTCCTCTGAGGTTCCTCATGCATACAAGATCAACGGCCATCTTGATGACGTCGTGGTGATGCTGGTGGAGAGCAAAAAAAAAACTAGAAAGAACTAGATCGAAGATGGATGTTCGTGACAAATGAGCTCATTTGTCACGAACATCCATCTTCGATCTAGTTCTTTCTAGTTTTTTTTTTGCTCTCCACCAGCATCACCACGACGTCATCAAGATGGCCGTTGATCTTGTATGCATGAGGAACCTCAGAGGAAGAAAACGCATTAGCTAGCTAGTCTATGTAATTTGCCTGTGACTGTGTGACTCCATCTATGCGTTTGTGTGTGTGTGTGTGTGTGTGTGTGTGTGTGTGTGGTTGGTCACACATGCACACACACACACACACACACACACACACACACACACACACACACACACACACACACACACAGAACACACACACACACACACACACACACACACACACACACACACACACACACACACACACACACACACACACACACAGAAGACAGAGACACACACACATACACACACACACACACACAGAGAGACACACACACACACACACACACACACACACACACACACACAGAGAGAGACACACACACACACAGACACACACACACACACACACACACACACACAGACACACACACACACACACACACATGCATCTATAGTGAACAGAACCCCTAGGAGCCCAAGCAACGTTAACTCCATTTAAAATATGACCAATACATGAACTAAACAACACAATGAACCCCTAGCTGGAGAACCTACCTCTCTGAGGTGCAGGTTCTCCAGCTGGGCCTCGGCATCATGCGTTGCCACGGTGATGATGCCAGGCTTGGGGGCCAGGCGGGACCCCCCTGGCCCCGCGTGGCCCCCCTGGCCCTGCAGCATCTCCAGCAGCCTCTGGATGCTCTCGTCTCGCGCGCCCAACGTCTTCTTCTGCACCTCGATCCGCAACTCCATCTCCTCCATGGTCCTCCTGAGCAGGGCCAGCTCCTTGGCCTTGCGCTCGTGCTCCGTCTGCAGCCGCTGGAAGCCTTGCTCGGCCGCCGCGGTGGAGGTGGCGGTGGTGGTCTCCGGAGGGAGCAGCGGGGAGGAGAAGCCATCGCAGCCTGGCACCAGGCAGGGGCTGCGGGGGGACAGCGGTGGCGGCGGTGGTTCGGTGGGGGTGCAGCCGCCGCCGCCGCCGCCGCCGTAGTGGTGTATGTGCTGGCCGTGGCTGCTGCTGTTGCCGCAAGGCCCGGGGTGGAGGCTGTTGTTGTTGTTGTTGGGTGTGCCCTGCGCAGGTCCCTTGCCGTCGGCTCGGCAGTACCCGGGGCTGTGGATGATGATGTCGGCTTGCTGCTGATGCCGCTGCTGCTGCTGCTGCTGCAGTGTTCTGGGGCTGTAGGCATTGGACGGGCTGTGGGCCCGAGGGCTGTGTCTCGGCACGGGGCTGAGGAGGGAGACGGAGCCCGGGCCGGGGCTATGTCTGGGGCTGTGGCCCGGGCTGGAGGCTCCTCTGTGGTCCTGCTCCGTCTGGAAGTCCCTGTAGCAGCCAGAGTTGCTCTGCTGCTGCTGCTGCTGCTGCAGACGGCTGTTCATCTCCCTGTGAGCGCGCAGTTCCTCCTGCAGCTCTTGCACCGTTAATGGAAGCTGCTGCAGAGAGAGAGGGAACATTCAGAAACCTGTCCACCCTTGAGGTGGGCATATGTACCGGTATGTACCTGTGTGTGCGTATGAATGATACAGATGTGAATATATCTATTTCAAAGCCATGGTTGGGTATGATTTCAGTACAGTGGAAGAAAAGGCGAATAATAAGTTCTAAATGAAAAGGTAAATCTATGTCTAGGTATCATTTAAAAAGTTAATCGGAAAAAAGATTTTTCGGTTTCCACATTGTGTGCAGGAAGGGCTGATCCGGGCTGATCCACTTACACGCCTGCTGCAGTTGAAAGAGCACAGAACTACATCTTGTGCATGTTTACACGGGGCTGGTACGACAAGTAGGTATGAGAAGTAACGTCATACGTGTGATAAATCACGTTCAACATGTGTTTAGTGTACTGTAAACTCTTTGATATTAACTTTAATATTCTTTAATCATATCTAGCGTTAGCGTACTGGTTAGCGTTGATTAAAAGACCCCGACACCCCTAATATATTTATATGTGCGTATGCACATGTAACAGGGTTAGTAATGCTTCCACTTGCCATTGTATCAGAGGGGTATATGTGTGTGTGTTGGGGAGTGTTCTGTCACTTTAAATGTTTTAAGAATTTTTGCTTACAATTGTATAATTATATAAATGTATATGTACCTAGAGGAGTCTAATCACACAGATGACTTATGTATATTCATGTATATAGACACACACACACAGGTACACATGCCTAACTAAATATTCAATTTTGTTGTATTTCATATTTGACTTTTATTTCATCTTTAATTTATGAAATTAAATATTTAATACTGAGATTTGGGTATTTCTATTCCATTCTAATTATGTATTGCTTCCAAACCTCCACCTTTGTCCCTGTGTTTTATATTTTAAATTGTATACAAAGTTGATGATTATGTGTTATTAGTATATACACATGTGGGACACCAGGTTTTAAGACACACCTTGTTTCCTCTGGACTCCTCGGGCTGCAGCAAGTGTTGAATGGATATAAGGAATATATATAATGGCAAAACACAAATATAAAGAAACACAATTATTGAGAACGAGTGTGTGTCACGATAATGTCCACAAGGGGGCAGCAAATGCTGTAAAAGATACAGGAGTACTGGAGAAGCTCTGAGCTGAGAGGGCACATGCAGACCAATTTGAGTAAAGGCATGCCCATTGCAATGAAAATGACCAAAAAAATACAAATAAAAATAGCATCTATTACTTAAAATAAATGGACTACCACTGGAAAATTGCATCTGCAAGAAACACGAAAAAAAACACAACCAGAATGGATATAAGGAATATATATAATGGCAAAACACAAATATAAAGAAACACAATTATTGAGAACGAGTGTGTGTCGTGATAATGTCCACAAGGGGGCAGCAATTGCTGTAAAAGATACAGGAGTACTGGAGAAGCTCTGAGCTGAGAGGGCACATGCAGACCAATTTGAGTAAAGGCATGCCCATTGCAATGAAAATGACCAAAAAAATACAAATAAAAATAGCATCTATTAC
>PIJE02001662.1:8934-23991 GCA_002895965.2 Coryphaenoides rupestris
TATTGTATTCATGTGTTTGTTCGTTTTTTTTGCCGGCTGGACCGAATGTGTCTTTATAATGCTAATTCAGGTACTTTTCCGCATCATATTCGATCAATGCAACTCTTAGGTAACACAAAAAATGCATTGTGGATTCCCAGCCTCTCCCTGAACTCATATTCATAATTAAAAGACATGTCTTCTCTCATGGGTGACACGGTGCTGCACATACATTAACATATTCATTACATATGAACCGCCGCTGTAAACACCGGCCAGCTTGTGATATCCGCGGCCCGTGCCCCAGATAGGGGGTTTGTAGGAGTAGCAGCAGTGTAAGGAGTAGTAGCAGCAGTGTAATCCATTAGGACCGGCTGCACTTAGGAGGAGAGGCGAAGAGAGGAGCGCCCCCCCCCCCCCCCCCCCCCCCCTCTGTGCATTGTACCATCAGAACGTTCCACGTGGTTCGTATCGCATTACTTACTTATCGACAGAGTTCTCCAAGAATCGACACGGACCGCTAATCAGGTCTGACTGCTGGATGTGCCACTGTGAGGTGTGTGTGTGTGTGTGTGTGTGTGGTGGGGGTGGGTGTAGTGTGTGGAGGTGGAGATGGGTGGGGGTGGGTGTTAGTAATGATCGTACATTTCATAAAGCATAGCTTCCAGGAATCATACTTCCCAGGAATCATACTTTCCAGAAATCATACTTTCCAGAAATCATACTTTCCAGAAATCATACTTTCCAGAAATCATACTTTACAGAAATCATACTTTCCAGAAATCATACTTTCCAGGAATCATACTTTACAGAAATGTACGTTTAAAAAGTTGTTGAATGTGATGTGAAAGACGGCGAGAAGGTGCACTTAAATCAGTGTGAGCCTCAATTCCAAACCATGTGAAACTAATCGATCCAATTAAAAATAGAAATACAATTACGACACTTTGAGTGAAGAATCACCTGTTGATTGTTGAATCCATGTGTCTGTTCTTCGTATTTTTTGAGAAGTTGACCCAATTCCTGGTATAATAAACCCCCCCCGCCAATAAACCAAACCCATCTTGGTTCTGAATAATAGCTGCAGCTGCTGTTTAGAAACAAGATGGCCACTCTGTGAAGAAGGTGGTGCGAGGTGGAAACGACCGGTTCGCCCGCATGACTTCATAGATGAGCTCTTGGTTCTTGGTTAAAGTAAGTGTGTGTGTGTGTGCGTGCGTGCGTGTGTGTGTGTGTGTGTATGTGTATGTGGGTGCTGGGTTTGGGGCTGACAGACTCTCTGTCCTCTCAGCTAAGCAGTTTGTTCAGGACCTGTTGGATGAGCTCATTGCATTTTTAATGTGAGCATATTTGAGAGTTCACCAGATGGTTTATTCACTATTCACTTTAAGATGGATGCTCCATGCTGCATACTGCATGTGTGCTTTCACCAAATGTGATTTGTTCGTTACCCATGGACATGTCATTGAAAAGCACACAGTATGTATACTGTACATACGTACTGTATATACACAATAACAACAATTGCATATTGTTTGTGTGTGTGTGTGTGTGTGCAGTCTGTGTATGTGTGTCTCTTTATATGTGTGCGTGGTGGTGTGTGTGTGTGTGTGTGTGCGTTCTCTGTACGTATGTGTATGTGTGTTTATAAGTGAGTTTATATGTGTGTGTGTGTGTGTTCTCTGTGCGTATGTGTCGGTGTATTTACAAGTGTGTGCGGTCTGTGTATGTGTTGGGTAGCGCGGTGTGTTTTATTTTTATATTTGGCTTGTCACTAGTGTGGTATTGCAATATTGAAGTTATCGCCGCAGCCCTATGTTTATCTGTTTGTGTGTGTGTGTGTGTGTGTGTGTGTGTGTGTGTGTGTGTGTGTGTGTGTGTGTGGTGTGTGTGTGTGTGTGTGTGTGTGTGTGTGTGTGTGTGTGTGCGTGTGTGTGTGTGTGTGTGTGCGCGCGTGCGATTGTGTAAGCGCATGGGTGTGTGTGCACGGCCACTGTGGACCGTTAGAAACCTGTCCATATCCCGCCACCATCCTTTGTGAAGCACACACTGTGGCGCTCCGGGGACCCACTCTCCTGGCAAACACATAGCTACGCCAGGTCGTCCCGCCCCATCACTGTGTGCACTATTTTACCATTCAGCAAGACGCCTTGATCCAAAGCCACTGATATACGTCGTTAATCCAGGCACGTCACCCAAGGCCTCATTCACATTGCGAGCAAAAGCTGCCCAAATGTGACTCAGATCCGGTTTTATTTTGGTGTGAAACAGCACAAATCACATGGAATCGAATCTTTTCGATTCTGATTTGGGCCATGATCTTATGTGGAACATGGATTGCATTTTATATAGCGCTTCCATCCAAAGCGCTTTACAGTATTGCCTCACATTCACCCATTCATACACCGATGGTGGTGCCAACCACGCAAGGTAACAACCAACACGTCAGGAGCAGTTAGGGTTAGGTGGTGTCTTGCTCAGGGACACCTCCACACAACGGGCTTTTACTGTTTTCATCTGAAGCACTGAAGGGGATCATAGCGACCTCTGTGAGGCCGTGCCCTAATCAGTGCTAAAAATGGTCCCCCAAAGAACTGCGAGGTGGGATACGTGACTGTGAGGAAGTGACCGACCCCCCCCCACCCCCCCGAAGCTGTCTCCACTTCCTGTCTGTCGGGGGGGGATTTGCGCGGACGCTAAAGATGCTGTGAAAGATTCACGCAATCACTTTTCTGGAATTAAGGAAAAGTTAATAGCCATTGGTCTGATGAGTATTTTGTCCAATAAAAACCCTTTTCATGTGCATTTTCCTAATTTGGTTTATATCTGGAGATAAGCTTGTGGTAGATTCTCACACACACACACACACACACATGCCATCCCACCATTATGGGCCAATGATTGATTGATTTCGGTACAAAATACTTTAAAAAGTGCTGAATAACAGGGTTTTCATCAAGGACCCTCTTCTGGAAGCCTGTCAGGCTGGATATGAAAGGGCAGTAGAAAGAGCAGATAGACACACGTGCTTTTTTTTTAATTATCTAACTATAATTAGCGGAATCTCTGAATGCATGTCCGTCCGAGTGCTCCTTCGACTCTTGCTCGGACAGGATTGTCTTTTTCTGGAGGTACGAGCAAAACTCAGTATCTTGGCTCTGAAAAAGAGGTTCCTGTGTATTCAAATTGGGGCCAAAAGAAGTGTTAGCGGTTCTGAGTGCGAGCTATATATTGTATGTAATATCATATAACTGTCATGAAAGAAGTCTCTGTATGGTTGATCGTGTATTGTAAATTGTGCTATTCTGTTGTGTCTGACTAAGCTGTTCTGGCACAGTGATATGAAATTACCCAGAAAGGACTAATCTATCTGTCCTATCTAGTCGGTTCTATCGGTCGCGGTAGCACTGTCTACTTCTGGTCTGTCTATCGTAGTCTATCTGTCTGTCTATTCCGGCTCTATCTGTCTTATCTGTGTCTTGTCTGCTCTATGCTTGTCTATTCTGTCTAATACTATCGGTTCTATCCGATCGTAGCCTCGTCTATCTGTGTCTGCTCTTGTCTGTATGTCATGTATTGTCTGTTTTTGTTTCTGTATCTTGTCGATACATTTATGTTAGTATGTTTATTTGTTTATTGTGAAGCGT
This sequence comes from Coryphaenoides rupestris, assembly GCA_002895965.2. Lineage (NCBI taxonomy): Eukaryota > Metazoa > Chordata > Actinopteri > Gadiformes > Macrouridae > Coryphaenoides > Coryphaenoides rupestris. The sequence goes on from PIJE02001662.1 coordinate 12,561, forward strand.
CTTTGAGTACCTTGAAAAGCGTTATATAAGTCCTATGTATTATTATTATTATGTCTGTATGTCTGTATGTATGTATATGTCTGTATCACAATCTTCTTTACAACAGTTCATCTGTTCGCCTTCACACCACGCAAACAGGCAACGTTTTTGAACGGGCACAAGACTCGTCACTACAATCGGCCGCATTTGCTGAAGTTAAACCAACTTCAACCAGAATCGATACACTCCCACACACACACACACACACACACACACACACACACACACACACACACACACACACACACACACACACACACACACACACACACACACACACACACACACACACACACAGCACCCACACAGTGAAACATGGGGCTGTCTGTTACTAGCGAGCTCGGGTGTTGGTCATGTCCGCTAACCTTTATCAGCCGCCCCCCCGCCGCCGTGCGCGCGCCGCTTGGAGGACTAACCTACCCAGAAGGCAGTGCGTCAGCCCGGCTTCTGACTGATCCTCTCTCGGAGGCGTGTTGCTGCAGCCCCGTCGTCGTGCGGTTGTCATGGCAGCGGACATGATGATCCACTGGTGCGGAAACAACAACAACAGCAGCGACAACCGATGTGTTTAACCTTTGGTCAACTTTATACTTGTCGGCCAGTTCTTACTTGTGCATATGTAACATTAATGTCAGGCAATACTGTAAAGCACTTTGGATAAAAGCGCTATATACTGTAAATGTAATGCATTTACCATTTAATACAATAGATCCATATATACATATACATATGTGTGAATATTATATTTATTAGGTACTATATTACTAATTGTTCAGAGTTGTACTGTACAGAATAATTTATTTACTGTACTTTTTACTGTACTTACTAATTGTAAATTAGTTGTTTAGAATTTGTTTAGAGGGATACTGCAGGCAATAGAGAAATCTTGAATGTTGAATGTTTAATCTTGGATGCAATGCTGGTGGGTAAACGTGGTATAATAATCCAAATTATTGCAGAAGTATGAATGAACGAATGGACACAGAGCAGGTGGAACACACACACACACACACACACAGCTAGCATGCTAGCTCTCCTCGAGGGTGTGTGTGTGTGTGTGTGTGTGTGTGTGTCTGTTGACGGCTGATGGTTTAACCTGTGGGCCCACAGTCCCACCCACAGCCCCAGACTAATCTGCCAGAGCCAGGTGAGGCTGCTTAAACCAGCCACCAAACACACTCGCGCACACACACGCACACACACACACACACACACACACACACACACACACACACACACACACACACACACACTGCCAGACAGGGACTGCCCTAAAATAGTGGAACCATACTGACCCCAAACCACAGTGTATTTAACCATTTAATGCAATAAATGGTTAAATCTGAAGACGACGATTCATGATTTCTGACCGAACTGCAATCACTGCTTGGTAGGAGCGAGTACAGCCTCGATACAGATTCAGTCATCCCCAGATTGTAGGCATCGTGTATACTTTAAATCACGAGGCATACACTGGCAATGCCTCCCTCTGTTGTGTGTGTGTGTGTGTTGCATCTCCTTCTACGACTCGTTCTACGTGCAGACAGACAGACGGGCAGATAAATCTTGTCCGCTGTGACAACCTCATTTGTCATTTGGGATTTAAAGAAAAAGCTGAAATCTCATCTCATCTCCGCCGCCCAAAAAATACGGACGACTCCAGCTACGAAGCCGAGACGCGTAAAAAGCTTTTCCATTATGTAGCACCGCCACCTTCCCGCTCCTACGGCCTCCCTGTCTGTACACCTAAAAACACAAACACACGCACACACACACACACACACACACACACACACACATCTTGGACATACACTCCTGGAAAAGCCATTAAAGTTTCAGGCAGAAATAACAAGCGTCGAGCACTCGCTTGAATATTTTATCTGCCCTCGTTCTGCATGCCAACATTCTAGGCGTGCGTGCGTGTGTGCGTGTGTGCGTGCGTGTGTGTGTGTGTGTGTGTGTGTGTGTGTGTGCATATGTGTGTGCGCACGTGTGTGTGTGCATGTGTGTGCACGGGAGTGTGCCTGCGCATGTGTGCCTCCCGTAATTATCTTGGCTTTTCGCAAACACTGCGGGGGGAAAGAGAGAGAGAGCGAGAGAGAGAGAGAGCGAGAGAGAGAGAGAGAGAGAGAGAGAGAGCGAGCGAGATTTGGCAAGACATAGAGCGAGGGAGAGGGTGAGTCAAGGGCCATAAGCAAGATCGGTCTGGCCTTTGAGCATAAAATAATCATACAAATAATCAAACATTTATATGTTACCACGTATTTCAATTGTACGTACATTGTCCTCCTAACCATCTTTTCTTTGGTGTTGCTCTAAATGAATATAAAATTGTGGAAAAACACACACACACACACACACGCACACACACACGTTGCACATACACACACACACAGAACAAAAAGTTAAGAAAGTTAAAAAAATTAAAAGCAGCTCCTGAGTGTAGAATTTGTTAATCACAGCCGCAGGGACCAGAACGCATTTCACTTGGTAATGTGACTGTGACTGAAATTTAAATGCATTCCCGTGTATAACCAAAGCCAACCAAATGATGCTCAAAGGGCACCGATTGTATCTGTCCGTCTGCGTGGACACTCCCACTTGTGATGTCACCAGAAGGTCGTTTGACGAGGCCTTGTAACGGCTTAGTACCAGCTGATCCACGTCACACCTAAACAATACACTGGGGCCCCTTTAAGAGTCGAAACGTAAATCAGAATACAACATATTACATGCCACAGAAGAGAGGATTATGTTAGAATTACAATAACGTTATAGTATAGTATAAGTATATAGTATACGTATTTTTAATGCCATTAGTGTGAATATGAACATTAGTGTGCATGTGAATAGGCCTATGAGCATTGGTATTGAAATCAGCAGTAGCGTTAGCTTAACTTTCTCCCTGAGGCCTTACCCAGGGTTCGAGAGACTGGACTGGCAATTGGACTAATCAGTGAGCAAAAGCCCGGTTGATGATGATGATGATGATGATGATGATGATAATGATGCTCAGTTGACCACTCCAGTTGACCATGCTTCAGTGGAGATGTTTCTACCCAGCAGTTAGTATATAATCCTTTAACCAACCCTGAGGGAGGGAGGGAGGGAGGGAGTGAGGGAAGGGAAGGGGAGGGAAGGAAAAGTATCCTCCACAGACCCATGCTTGGGTATGTCCTGGACACACCCTGAATCCTGAACAGCATTTCATCCAAACCCTCGACTGTTTTTCCCTCCTCTAATCCGCTGAGCTGAGGGGTTTATTCCCCCCCCTCAGGGACGAACGTCGACCTGACTTGATATGTCTGGTCGGCTTATGGTCTCCGGGAACTGTTGGCTCATAAGTGATTTTCAGACCTCGGTAATGTCCGCCAATGTCGTCCACCATTTTGTTGTTTTGTTTTGTTTTTGTTAACTGATCTCATTTTTTTGACGTTCCGTTATGTCACTGGAAATCTGCTCGAGCAAACATTTTGCGACACAAACATGGGTGCCTGCCGCTGTCGTCTCGTCTCCCGCGTAAAAAAAACCCACACAAATGAATGAACGAACAAACAAACAAACCGGCGGTGGGATATGACGGTAATGTGTGTCGTCGGTTCGCTCCGGGACATGGCCTGGATTACCAGCTCGGGGGCCAAATTAATTATTTATTACAATCTTCGCAACCACCATCGCATTTATGCACCGTTGTTAATTATACTGACACACCGCGCAACGTGTTTAATGTGCGGTTCTTGTCGAGCGAAGGACGTAATTAACAAATGGTTAACAATCGTGAAAATAGCTAATCGCTTTGAGTTGACATCACTGATATCAATCGTTCGCCCAAACTGATGCATCGAATACAACCTGCAATTAGTTCAGCGAATATTCTCAGTGTGCGTGAAACAATAATCAAAGGTATGTACATGTGGTAGCTTCATACATTAATTAACATTCAGACCGAACAATGCGTGTATGTTTTGAGTTGTATATTTAAGCAATAGCTCACTTCAGTCCGTGGTATATGGTTATTATATCACAGCTAACGGCCGTGGTTCAACCCCTGAGCTGTGATATAATAACCATATATCACGGACTGAAGTGAGCTATTGCTTTCATAAAAAGACCACTCAGCATGGCAATATGAAAGGAGGCTAATAAACACATTACAATTTAAATAGTTTTTATTAACAGGTCAATGACGATTTTTCCAAAGAAATAGGCCCAACTGGCTGTACATTACGAACACATTACGATTTAAACAGTTTTTATTTACATAATTTGGTTATTTATTTATATTAATTTGTATGTTGCCGTTTATTGTGCAATTACTGAAAAATTGTCGTTTGCGAGCTAGTTTGTTCGGGGGCGTTCACCTACCGTTGCTAAGCAAACGGAACCTCTTTTTCCACAGGCGGAGTGATACCAATTGTGAAAAGGAAATGGCTATGAATGGCTATGAACCAATCAGATTGCTTGATTTCAGGTAAATGTACGGCTATATACTGTATGTATGGTTCACTCTTATACAAGCTAGCTAACCTAGCAATTATGAAATGCTTGAAACTTGTTCTATTAAGCTAGCAGTGATGAAGTGCTTAAAATGTGTTCGGTTCAAATCGTACAGTAGCCTACCATCAGCAATATCCTTGTTCCAGTTTCACTCTCTTTGGACTTTTATTCCAAAGTCACTTTGGACAAAAGCGTCTGGTAAATGCCCAGAATGTAAAAATGTGAGTGAAAGTCTCGCAAATGGTCCCTATTGGGTGAGTTAGTTAAGCTACGAGGGAAACCAATCCAAATCAGATTGACGAGTGGACAATTTAACCTTGAGCCACCTTTCCTCGCCAAAGCTCAATTCGCGTTTTTATTCGCTTTATTCACTGTAGTGTCCCACGAAAGTATGAAATCATAATTGGGCCATTTAGAGTCAGGCTTGAAGTGAGTGAAGGTGACTCTATTACAAGCCCAGGGAGCTGCTGCCCATATATACTCCTGAGAAGGACTGATCATGTTATAACGTAGAGGCCCCCCTTTAGTCAGGTGGAGGGAGAATGTAATCTGTCTCCATCGGGGGGCCGGAGATCATTGTCTGTGCGCGAGACGCATTAGAGTCGGATATATAGCCGACCCCAGAGAAGAGATGGGCTTTGATGCACTCCGCTTGTGGCACATTCTCTCTCTCTCTCTCTCTCTCTCTCTCTCTCTCTCTCTCTCTCTCTCTCTCTCTCTCTCTCTCTCTCTCTCTCTCTCTCTCTCTCTCTCTCTCTCTCTCTCACGGACACTTTCCGAATGTCTGTCTCTCGAATCATCTCTCAACCCTCAACAGTCTTTCTCTTTATCGAGACCAGTTCTCCTCCTCGCTCTCATCACATCTCCTGTCCTCTCTCTCCGATTGCTCCTCTTCTTCAATGTATGCCTCTCTCTCTCCCTCCCTCCCTCCCTCCTCCCCTCTCTCCCTCCCTCCCTCTCTCTCTCCCTCCCTCTCTCCCTCCCTCCCTCCCTCTCTCCCCTCCCTCCTCCCCTCCCTCTCTCCCTCCTCCCTCTCTCTCCCCTCTCCTCTCCCTCCCTCTCCTCCTCTCTCCCCCCTCCCCTCTCCCCTCTCTCCCTCCCTCTCCTCTCTCCCTCCCCTTCCCTCCTCTCTCCCTCTCTCCTCTCTCCCTCTCCCTCTCCTCCCATCTCTCTCCTCTCCCTCTCTCCCTCTCCTCTTTTGCAGGTTGAGCGATCTCTGTTGAATGTTTCAAACTGGACTGTGTGTCATGGTGGAAATACATGTCAATACATCGGTTGGTTGTTTGGTTGTTTGTTTGTTTGTTTGTTTGTGATTTTCTGATGTTCTCGTTGCCATTATGTGCGTTTATCTTTTTCACGTTGAGGATGTTTTAGACTCATCATCATTGTGGAATGGAACATTTCAGGAATTTCTTATTACAGAATTTAGCAGGATGCGATGCTCTAGCATTTTAAAATACATTAAATACTAGAGAGACTTTCACGCTCTCTCTCTCTCTCTCTCTCTCTCTCTCTCTCTCTCTCTCTCTCTCTCCCCCCCCTCTCTCCATGTCATAATCTCTCTCTCTCTCTCTCTCTCTCTCTCTCTCTCTCTCTCTCTCTCTCTCTCTCTCTCTCTCTCTCTCTCTCTAATGGCCAGCAGAGGAGTTGTGTTGTGGACCTGACTCATTCCTCCCCCCCCCCCCACCCCCCTTTGCCCCTCTCCCCCACACTCCCAGCATCAGGGGAGGAGAGGGAAACCCTTCCCCATCCACCCACCCCCCCACCCCTCCCCAAACTCCTCCAATCCACAGACAGCAGTGGCTACAGCAGGCAGCAGCAGCAGCAGCAGCAGCAGCAACAGCAGCAGCAACAGCAGCAGCAGCAGCAGCAGAACGCCAGCCACAGCAGCAGCAGCAGCCCTCCTCGCCTCTGTCAGCGGCAATTACCCAGACGAGTTTTCGAAAAATCCTCTTCACGCTTCGCTTCGCCCTCCGTCGGCATGATGTCATCTACTCTCTCTCTCTCTCTCTCTCTCTCTCTCTCTCTCTCTCTCTCTCTCTCTCTCTCTCTCTCTCTCTCTGTCCCTGGCCTACTTCCAGTGGCGTTGTTGGAAGACGACGAGGACAACAATCGCTTTAAAGGCGTTTGCTGTTGGATCCGGGCGATGGCGATGGTGGTGGCATGGTGGTGGGCGCACCCGCGTCTACACGTACCACGACTCCGCGACGAAGCAAAAAAGAGAGAGAGAGCGAGGAGAAGACACGGAGCAGGTTGTTGCTGTGACGATGTGGGCGGGGCCTACGGTGGTACAGGTGCCGTATGGCGTACAGCGTCATGAATGCGGTGTTCACACATCCCAGCGTACCTCTGTCTGGTTGGCGGGCCAGTAACCCTTAGAAGAGAGAGAAGTATCCAGCAATCTGCCATAGAGAAGCAGACTGGCCAATAACATGTGAGGGGAACTCAGTTAACTGTGAGGGGGATTGGGGGGGCGTGGCGTGGGGGGGGCGGGGAGGGGAGTCTCGTGGGTTGATGGACGCAAAGGTACCCAAGCAGGAGGTGGTCCTGTCCACGACTGCCTCATCAAATCTGTCCTTGTCTCCTCTCCTCTCCCCTCTGACCCTCCTTGCTCTCCTCCTGTCTCCTCGTATCCCCTTCTCCCCTCTTCTGCTCTCGTCTCCTCTCTCCTCTCTCCTCTCTCCTCTCTCCTCTCCTCTTCTCCTCCACTCGCCCTCTCCCATGCGTCTCCTTCCTCTAGCCTTTGTCATCATCCACTCTCGCGGATCTTCTGTCCTGGTCAGTCTGCTTCTCCTCTGGCTCTGGTCTGCTCTTCTGCTCGAAATTGGCGTCAATAGTGGTAGCGTAGTGAGGGAGAACATCGGGATGTATGAGAAGAGAAGAGAGGAGAGAGAGAGAAGAGAGAGAGAGAAAGAGAAGAGAGAGAGAGAGACGATTTCTCCTTCTCTCCAGAGTTAGCTTATATTATTTCAGTGGCCTCCTAGATTCGTATCCCATCTATGCTTTCAATCTCCCTTCTCTCCATCGCCTCTCACATCTGCTCTCTCACCGCTCCTCTCTCTCCGGAAGCGGTGTCTCATCCCAGCTGTAAATCCTTTCTGCATTCTCTGGTTGCACTCTCTTTCTTTCACACACACACACACACACACACATCGGTAAGTTGGTATACATTTGCCTTTGCTTGCTTATCGCCTATCATGTGTCGTTTTCATAATTCATAATCATATTTAATGTATTTACCTGAAAATCTATTTCTTTGCTGTCTCTCTCTTCTCATCTCCTCTCTCTCTCTCTCTCTTCTCTGCTCTCTCCTCTCTCTGTCATTCTGGCTGCACCTCTCCTCGCTCTTTGAGAACTAGTGCCCTGCCCGCCTCACCGAAGCCATCGTAAAATAATAGACAAACATTCAGTTTGTGGCTGCCAAAACATCACTGAACACAAATACATGAAGAATCATTAGCAAATTGCTCCCATATGATCATTACATGATATGTACACTTTGAACTTATTAAACAGGACTTTTGACCTTCTCCTGACCTCCCATTACTCTTTCTTTCTCACACATTGAAAGAGGGTCTCCTCTCTGTTTTGTCTCCCTCTGAGCTTGGCTACTGTCATCTATCTTCTGAATAACATCTTTAGATTCTCTCTGAGTCGCTTATGTTTTTCCTCGCGCGCTGCTTCCCTCTCCTGCTCTGGCTCCATGGCGCGCTGCCTCGTGGACAGACGTCACAGTCCTAATTACACCGCCCAAAGGAGCTTCTCTTCCTCTCACCCCCTGCCCTCTCTCCTCTTCACTCTCCATTGGTTCTCACTCTCCGTATCCCCCTTTCGCTGCCAGCTTCAATTGTCCTTCCTCTTCGCTCTGGCTCTGCTTTTTATCTGGTTTCCTCTCCTCCCCTGCTCCTCTCCTCCTCCTCTCCTCTCCTCTCCTCTCCTCTCCCTCCTCTCCTCTTCCTCTCCTCTCCGAATTCTGCCTCCTCTCCCTTCTCCCTTCTATCTCCCCTAACCTCTCCTCTTATCCTCCCCCCTTCTCCTTCTCATTCCCTTCATTGCCCCCAACCATCTCCCTCTCCTCTCCTCTCCTGCCCAACTTCCCTCCCCTTCCCCCCCCCCCCCCCCCCCCTCTCACTCTCCTCTCAGTCTCTATACCCTTCATTCTCGCCTCCCCTTCCCGTCCTATCTCCCTCTACCTCCCTCTCTCCTCTGCCTCTCCTTACCTCCTCCATGCCCCTCCAATCCCAAACCCCTCCCCAATCCCTCCTCCGATCCTCCCCCCCCCCCCCCCCCCCGTCTCCATCCATCATTACCATCGGTGTGATCTTGGGCCCTATACACTCTTCCACCTCTCTGTCGGCCGTTTCATTTGTTCCCTCGCCTCCCTCCCTCGCCTCCCCTCTCTCCCCCCCCCCCCCCCTCCCTCCATCGGTTCTCTCCCCCGCCCCACACGGCCACAGCTGTCGGGACAGGTCCCGGCGCATCTCGTCCCCTTCGTTCCTCCTTCTTCGATTCCGTCGTCCCGCCATCTTGAGCCACATTCTCCGATCGCAATTCACACTTCTATCTTATCCTCATCTATTGCCTCTCCTCTCCTGTGGACAGCGTCTTACATCGTACTCTGCTGCATCATCTCTCTCATCAGCGTGCGTGCGATCTGCGCCCTCTCCTCCCATCCCCTGGCGTTCCGCGTATGCCTCGCTCTCATCCGCTCTCTCTCTTCATCTCTCTCTCTCCTGCTCTCTCCTCCTCTCTCTCTCTCTCAGTCTCTCTCTATCTCTCTCGTTCTATATCACTCTGTCTCTACATTCTTTCGTCTCTCTCCTATTAACTCTCGTCGGTCTCTCTCCATGGAGCTTGTGACTGCGTGTCCCTCGCGTGCGTGTGTGTGCTAGTACTGTGATTCCAATTTGATACACATGGAGGCACACTCCCCGTGAACATCACACGCACACACACAACACACGTCACACAACTGCACAACACACTGACACAACAACAACACACACACACACACACACACACACGCACAAACACACACCCACACAGCTGTGAGCCGAAAGCAACGGCTTCCAGGCCCTCCCTCTCTCTCGCTCCCATCTTCAAGCAGAAAAAACTTGCTTGTCGTCTCTAATCCAGCGTTCATGTGACCTCAATTTCATCCTCATACTCCTACGCCTCCTACTCCATCTGTTGCGCGGGTCTCTCTAACCATCCTCCGTCCCTTTGCAAGCCCCATGACTGGACATCTACTTGTTAATTATCATCGCAGCGCGGGGAGGGCGCGGGCTAGTTACGTGCCTGTGAGGCACCAAGATCGTTTCAATCTGTAACGGCTCCTGATACTAAAGCCAGCTCGATGACTAATCCTTGTTTTTTTTATTCGATCGGGGTCATTTTTAATTTTTTGTTAACAAATATGCTGTCTGCAGTCGACGAGATGACCGCTTATCCTGCTTTCTTGGGCCATATAATTCTATTTCTATGACAGTGACACTTTCCTTAATACGTTTCTTTACTCATGTACTATCATTTTTTTCTGGCACCAGGGGTCTCGTCTACTACCTTATCATCAATTAACTTAGTGACATCGGTGATTTTTGTCCAAGAGAAATAACTCAATAAGTTAGATATCTCTTGCTAACCCCCTCCCTCTCGTTATACTGTATATCCCTGATCATTGACATTCCGTCCAACTATATAATCAATTAATCAGCTACATTCCTACACTTAATTACCGCTCCCGCACCTTCCTCATGTACGATTGAAACATGTGCGCTGATCTAATACAATTAACCGATTGAAATTACAGCACTCACCTAAAAGGTAGAATCCACGAACATCATACTTTCATTCCAGAATTAGGACCTATCTGATACCAAAACAATAAATCTACGTAATTAGTTTATTACGCTAGATATTAAAGCATATGAAGAAACAATGGGACAAACGATCGTCACCACCTCGGTCACACAATCAACAACTACCACCTCACACTGTTAATTCTACAACGCGCGGTCATCTCTACTTTACACAACCCAGCCGTAAAAACACACTGACTGCACGTCATCTGAGCAATAAATATGCCACTAATCAGTACTCCAGTGAAATAACTGTAAGGAAAAAACTAAAGTGGTATTATAATCTTCAACTATAACACAATGAAGTTCTTGCCTGCACTTCAGTATCTGACTACTACCTTGAAAAGTGAAGTTTCGCCGGCAGCTGTGAACGACTCTGATTCCCGGCCAGTAATGGGTGAGGCAGGGAAGACAGAGGCCGGCTCACCAGATGGGCAAGCCTCCACCGCCTTGAGACTCATTGGCAAAATAGGATTAATAAAGCTAGTGTGCACCTGCTGCTGTCGAGTGTGGTGCGCCTCCTCCCTCGTCCCGGGCAGCGGGCGTGAGGAGCAGAGAAGGAGAGTGGGCCGAGAGAGAGAGGAGGGGAGACAGTCGGGGGGAGGGGCGGGGGCAGGCTCTAGGACGCGACCGAAAGAGAGCGGAGAGAGAAGAGAAGAGAGAGAGAGATTAGTGACGTTGTACGGAGAGAAACTTGATTATATAATAATACACCATTTGTGTGTGTGTATGTGTGTACCAACCGTGTGTGTGTGTATACTGCTCTGAGTGTTTGTGTGTGTGTGTCTTGTGTGTGTGTGATCTTGGACATGTGTGTGTGTGTGTGGTGTGTTGTCACTGTGTGTGGTCAACAAAGCCATACCGAGTACCGCCACCAGGGGCGCACGTTGTTTATCCACCTTGAATTAGTTAAGTTTTGCCACGTGACGAGTTCGGAGTGTGAATGTCGAATCAGCCAGTGTCTTACGTTTCCCCCCCCCTCGACGTGACGTGAATTCATCGCCCCCCCCTCCACTGAGATTATCTCTCTTGGTGTG